>VXBB01004569.1:0-65289 GCA_013399915.1 Illadopsis cleaveri | reverse complement strand
GCTTGAACGTGTCCAGAAGAGGCAACGAGGTTGGTGAGGGGCTTGGAGCACAAATGCTGTGAGAAACCGCTGAGGGAGCTGGGGTTGTTTAGCCTGGAGAAAAGGAGACTCAGAGTGACCTTATCACTCTCTACAACTTCCTGGAAGGTGACTGTAGTCAGGTGGGGGTCTTTCTCCAGGCAGCAATTGACAGAATGCGAGGACACAGTCTTAAGCTGTGCCGAGGGAAATACAGGTTGGATGTTAGGAAGAGTTTTTTACAGAAAGGGTGATAAAGTACTGGAATGGTGTGCCTGGGGAGGTGGTGGAGTCACCATCCTGGATGTGTTTAAAAAAATACTGGATGTGGCACTTGGTGCCATGGTTTAGTTGAGGTGTTACTGCTGGGTTGGACTCAATGATCTTGAAGGTCTCTTCCAACCTAGTGATTCTGTGTGTGGATGCTGTGTTTGTGATGGCTCCCAGTACAGCTGGGGCAAGCCTTCATAAGCAAGGTGCACCTCCTGAGGCACATCAGTTGCTTCAACATGGTCTCAAGAGCACTTAGAAATGTGCAGGACCTTATAGGTACAGGCAGCATTTCCCTCTCTAAGGAAACAATTTGCAGACATTCCAGTAACAGCATGGGTGTTGGGTTTTATTTTCTCTAGATGGTACAAAATGTAATCACTTATGCAATACAGCAGACTGGCTTTCTAATCTTCCCTCTGATGTACCACTTTGGCAAGTTCTTTGAATTTATATCTGTATTTCACGGTGTTCCCCGTCCTCCTCCCTTTCATCTCATTCTATGGTGTTTCCTGTGGGTGTAGTTACTATTGAAGGAGAGGAGGCAGGAACATCTTGAAATCACTGTGGTGGAAAAACCTGGTAGAGTGGTAGTGCCTCCTGAGCAGCACTGTGGTGGGGCAATGCAGAAACTTTAGCAGTGATTTTGATCTGAGCAATGCTGCACCCTGAGACCTCGATCCTTCAGCCCAGCTGAAGGTTTTGTGGTATGAGCCAAGCCAGAGAATTTTCTGAGCCTAAAATAAGTAAAGAAAACTACAGCACAAGTCAAGTGTCTTGACACAACCAGGAATTCCTTCAGCTAATTTTGCTGCAAAGTCCCCATATTGTCAAGGTACAACTTTATAGTTTGGACTTTCTTTCAAATAGCTTGTGGTGAGTCTTTGTCTTACCAGTCCTCTCTGCTGTGTGGTCCCAGTCTGTGTCTGGAAGGTTCCTCCATTTATTCCACTTTAGTCACTGCTCTGTCCAGACCAAAGTGCTTTGCTTGATCTGGCTGCATCCCCTGACTTCAAACAGAAAGTCTTCAAAATTTAATATTTGTCTGTTAGCTCAGTTTCACCTGTGTTTGGGGTTTCATCCTTAGGGGAAGATAAACCCCAGAAAATTAGCAGAGAAAACACCTCTCAATACTGAGGCTGAGATCAGTTATATGAAGCTCTGCCCAGAGAGTTTATTTCAGTCAAGCCGACTAGAAAAATTTCCCTGAATCATTACCACTGTTGGACTAAGAGTGATCTTTCTAAAATTTCTTTTCCCCCTACAGAATACTCTGATGTGGTTAAATCCAGAGATATCCAAGGGTCTACTTGAGTCTTTTTCTTAGCTTGGCTGTTCTTGGGGTTTTTGTTCGTATTGCTTTTTTTTTGTTGCCCAGTGGGAGCAGTTTGCTATTGTAGACAACACTATAGAAGAGGACTATGTGAACAAGCAGTAGTGACTTGGAAGTGAAAGAATCCTGTAGTGTTATTTGCTTCCCACCTTCTGCAATTGCAGTACCAAAGCTCGTAGTAGTAGTGGCTCTAGGCCTGTTTGTTTGTACTCATCATCCACAAGGTACCAATGTTTTCCTGAACTCTTACGCTTCTTGTTATGTGTTTATCCTTGGAGATGCTGACAAGAGAGTTAGGAATGAAAAAATATTGTGTGTTCCTGATCTGGGTTTGTAGTTCCCTAGGAATCCAGAGAGGCCTTGAATTTGATGTTGCTTTCCTGTTTTTAGGGAGCAGACCAAGCTATGAATAATAAATACAAGCTCTGGGGCAAAACCATTTTCCATTCATAAAATTCAACATTAAAGACTGAACAGTAATTTCTTTGCCTGCTGACAAGCAATAGGAAATCCATGTTGGGACTAGGGAGCTACTGACAGCTTCTTCAGCTTTTGCTGTGCCACAGTTAATAAATTGGTTCCTGTTTGATTTTTATGTAGATAGAACAAAGGTGTCTCCAGCTAAGTGATGCAGATTAGTGTAGTTTCCAATCTGAGGAGTTTGAACTTGGAAAAATAAAGGCAAAGCAAGGCTCTTTCTTCTGCTGGCTTTTGTCTTGGCTTTCAGAATGAGAAATAGCTGGGGCATAACTTAAATAAATCAAGAAGAAAGAGGAGATGAAAGTTATAGTATTGTGTTTGGGGCTGAATCAAAACTTACTGCATAGACACTGAAGTTTCTGCTTCAGTGATGATGGTGTGAGAAATCAAATCATAGGACACCAATATGTTTCTGTGGTCTGGATCCTGTGTTTGTTTGTATTTCAGCATCTGAGAGGTCCTGTTGGAGCCCAGGCAGAATATTGCAGTGAGGGAGGGAGGGGTAAATTGCTGTCACTGGTGCAGTGATTGAGGAGGAACTCTGATTTGAGTGCTCTTGTAAAGAGCATCTCAAGCATTCACTAGGGAAATCTGATTGTGACTTGCTCTCCTCCCACCCTGGAGCAGGCTGTTGTTCTCTGAACTGATCACTGTCAAGTAGTAGAAGGAGTTGAAGGTTTGCAAGGGGCAAGAGAGCATCCTGGATCAAAGTGTTTATTTTTTTCAAGGTAAAGATGCATTAAATTGGGGAGAAGCAGACCAGCAACAGTGAAGAATATAATCTGTGCATTTTATCACTCTGCTAACCCCAGCTGTAAAATTTACCATAGCAAGGCTAATAAAATGGGAGCCACACAAGCAAACAGAGGGCACGGGATTATCAGCAAACATTTATTTTGGCTCTGGTGGAGCCACTCCCCTGATCAAAGTGGTTGGAGTTTGAACCTCTTTTAAGTTGTTCCTTGCTTGGACTGGGAGTGCCCTGATCTTGCACTGATGGCATCAGTATTGTCTGTGCAGCTGGGTGGAAGAAGGAAAGTATCAAGAGGGAGAGGGAAATAGTTTGAGGCTGCTTTACTGCAGTGTGAGACAACAGGATCTTATTTTATCTTTGCCAGCAACTGCCTGGTTTAGGAAAACAACCTTAGGCTTATTGTATAACTAGATGGCATAGGTATTATCACAGGGCCAACAGGGAATGCTTTACCATTTGCAGGCTCATGTCTGGCAGACTGAGTAGCTGTGTAATCCTTATCAACAAAATAGCCCTCTGGCAGAAATCACCTGGAGCCTCAGGCTCTTCCCTTCCAGGGCCTCTTCTCTGACTGATCCCTTTGTTCAGGGTTCCCCCTTTCTCCTCCAACAAGAGCTGCTTGAATCCCTCTTGGCAATGAGTCTCTTGGCTGAAACAAACATCTCCCCTCTGATCCTTTCAGGCCCCATGGTTGATGTCTAGTGGCGGGGGCTCACTTGGTGAATGTGGTGTTCTTGTTCAGTCTCGCTGGATGGGGAAATACATAAAGAGCTTCTGGGAGGAGGTACAGGGGTAGAAGCAGAATAGTCTTATGAGAGAAATGGAAGAGAAGGTTTTTAAGTCCTCAGGAATGGGATTTTTCTATGCAAATATCTTGCATCTCACTTTGTGTTAAAGGCAGAAGAAAGGCAGCTTTACTTCTAACTTTCTTTCCAAGTTTTGGTTGTTGTTTTTTGTTTTGTTTTGGTGGTGGTTGTTGTTGTTGTTGTTTTTTCTCCTTGCCTATTTTGTCCATTCTGTATTTCTTTTATTTATTTTGTACTCTGTTGGGGGGAGATTGTTGTAAACACCTACCTGCATGCTTGAGTTCAAATTCATTTTAAGGCCAACTCATAATATGTTTGCACTAGAGAGGCAAAAGGAAAGCTGGGCTTGAATGTAGCTCTCATGACATGAACAGCTCTCCTTCCTGGGTCAGGGCAGTGCTGAAGCACCAGAGTCCCTTCCTCCAAGAGGAGACTGGGCTGAGCAGCAAGGGAAGAGAACAGGCAGCAGGAAGTTGACCCTGTGGGTGTTAGACTGCAAAGGATTGCTTAATAATATATTTTTTTACAATTCTTATTTTTAAATAGCTCCACATTATCCAGCCAATGCTAGGCCAGAGTACTTGTTTTTGAGACCTCCTGGAGGTATGGGCGTTGAGGGGAAATGGAAGCAATCTGTAAGGCTGACAGAGCAATTCAAGTAAGACTTCCCCTTTGCTCTCCCAGGGTAAAATGTGTGACTTTCTGCCCTCATGTCTGCCACAGTCAGCATTCTTGCACTGCATGAGGAAGGTCCTGCATCCATATGTGAGGTCTGGGAAGGCTTTCCTGTTCTCACTGGTTGATCCCTGTAGCATATGCCCCTGCATCCTGCTGCTGCACAGAAATGAGGGTCTCAGCAGTTACAGCCCTGTAAGGAGGCTGGTGAGAGCTGCCTTTGTGGGTGGACCTTCACACTGAAGCAGGGATGTGCTGGTATGAAGGAGTGGTGAGAGTTCTGTTCGTGTCTGGCAGTCTGGGACTTTGCCTGCTGGGACACAGAAGTCCCTGTGACTGGCATGTGCATGACTTGGTAGAAACATTGTAGTAGCTGTTTTATCTCGGCTTTATCTGATCAGTGAGTGTATTTGTAGCACACTGATCATTGTGTTTGCCTGAGCCCTGTGGGAGCTCCTGGGGAGCAGACTCCCATCCCATCTGTCTCACTGAAGCATTTGTCAGTCCTGGGAAGGTTACTTCAGAATGATCCATGAAAGAGATTGGAGTTTGTGCTCTAGGTGGATTCTTCATCATAGTCCATTACATGAGAGCTGAAGGTAAAGATAAGTTCATAATTTACCTTCCCTGTGTCTTTTGGGACAAAAGCTTGATTTCAGTTGGAATAACATCATTTAGATGATCCCACTCCCCCTACTCTCTTTTCTCATGCTGCAGAACACCATCAAAACAACAAAATGCAGCCACACTGGGATTATTTTGGGGCTGCACTGGAGAGTGTAGGAGGTGGTAGATGACAAATTTAAGCAATGGATCTTTATGGAAAGAGAAGCCTCTCTCAGCATGACAGAAGTAACAGCATAAAGACACTTCCAATTCAGTCAGTCTTGCCAGAAAGGGCTGAGAATCTGGCCCAGAATCTGACCATGGGGTTCACTTGTGCCTCATACCCCTCACTTCAAGGAGATCTGTGTGGAAATGTGCAGATCTTTGTTTTAGCAAAACCCCACTACCTTCTTGCTCAGGCTGCACATCCCTGGAGGATATTGCTCTCACCTGTGCACACCTGAGTGGTGTTCAGGGCTTGGCTGTTGCTAGAGGGCACTTACTAAGCTTTTTGAGGCTCCTTCAGAAAGATAACTGCAGTAGCTGCCAGATGTACTAGAATTCAGGTGTGATAGCGTGAGTATACCACAGATCTTCTGGGACAGCAAGGGATTCTTTTGCTGTGCTGGGATCAGTGAAGATGAACTCTGGTTTTGTTGCTTGACCATGCCAAAAAGGTGTCTGATTAGAAACAGGAATTCAAGGAAGAAACCAAGGCAATTCTTAGGCTGAAGGAGTAAAGCCCTTTTTAGTTTAGAGGACAGCTGCCAACCCCTGAATGATCTTTAGACAACAAATCTCCCTGTTGCTATGGTATGACAAACATACCTTTCTCCTGCTATGGAGAAAGCTCCAGGTTAAGTGGTGGAATGTGGGTTTAAGATGTAGTCTTGGTTTTTCAGTTTAATTCCCACAGAAAAAGGGCAAGCAGGTTTTGTGATAGGAAGCCAAATGCTGCTCAGCTGGTGCTGGGAATGAGGTTCTGCAGTGTTCGTGTGTGAGGTGGACAATGAAGGGTCAGAAGGTCTCAAGGGCCAGAAGTCTGATGCTTTAGAGATTGAATTCCTGTTTTTTGGTCAGCTGAGGCATCTTACAGCAGATTCTGCTACAGATGCTCTGGGGAAGCCTGTGTACTATGTGGAGGTGAAGGCTGGCTTGTTTGCTGTGGTGGGCCTGGGAGCCCCTTCAGATGTGCCCAAGGCTTTTGGGAGCCTGGTGAATTTGGCTAAGATGATCTTGGCTATTATGGGATCAGTTTCAAATACAAGTGCTTGAACTAGCACAGTGTCTGTTTTTAATCTGCTGAGTCTTTCATCAGATAACAGACCAAGAAGCTGGGTGGCAGGAATTTGGGTTTTAGTCCTGCTTTTGTTGTGTGATTGCAGTGAAACAGAGCTGAGCAAGTGGACCCATTTGTGAATGCTGCTGCTGGACTTTTGTAAGTTTCTCCTTGAGAGATGGCTCTTCTGATATCTCATAGGAATCACAGGGATCAGATGAATTTGAAGAGGTCCTGGTGTGAGGTGAAAAAAAAAGTTCCTTGTCTGTATAGTGATACTATTTTATTGTTTATATGGACCTAAAGTGGAGCAGTGATGGTGTCTTGGATGAATTGTTCCCAAAACAGCATAATTTGAAACCTGATTTGGGGAATGGTGGTCAAAGCTGTGATGAACACCTTGGCCTACTCTCTTTTTTTTTTTTTTATCCCCTCTCCAAACCAGGGTGTAATAGAAATGGACTGAAAGTGCAGTGTATTTAGTGTGCTCTATCCCATCTTGTGTGCTTGCTGATTCACAACCAGCTGTGGTAAACCTCCCTGTGTGAGCAGGTCTCAGACCTGCCCTCCGTGGCTGGGATAGCAGGTGAGAGTTTTGCTGCACAAGAAGAAAACAAGAGACTCTCCCTTGCTGCTAGCTTTTGGCCATAATGAGATGTTGGTCATCTGTGCACCAGGGATTTTTTGGCTGCTCAGGAGTTTGTTTGAGCTGCAGAATGTGGGTGTGTAGGATGCTGGCCATATGTCAGAGCTCCTGGATGGCCAGATGTGAGCCACAGCTGCCTTAGCTGTACATGCTGAACCTCTCCAACATGAGGCGTGCAGCCCAATTCTTGTCAAGAGACTTTGTAAACTTGTGCTCAGCTTCAGGAGCCTCCTGTGTCTCTGATTCTTGCCCATACCTTTTCAAATCATAACTCAACCCTGCGCCAGGGCAGGAGCCCAAACAGGTCCCTACACTCTCCAACCCAAGATCCTAATCCCATGTGCTGCCCTATGCTTGGTTATCTATCTACCCAACAGCTATGCCAGCTACAAAGGCTCCTGGAATGAGATGGTTTGGGGATGTGCTGCATTTGGGATATAATTTGTGTTACTTCTCCTGGGGCTTCAAAGCAAGGAACAGTTTGTCCTCTGCGAATATAAAATGTGTAAACATGACTGATACTTCATATTTAAAATGTGCTCTTTGAACTTATTTCCCTCATCATCACCTTCCCCTTGCCCCCTTAAACTTTGGAGAGATCCTAGAATCATGACAAAAATGAGAAAAAACAGTCTTTCATTATGAATTTATTGAGAAGCAAGAAGAGCACATAGCCTAGGTACAGAATGATTCACACATCACTTAAAAGACATTACAGAACAAAAAATTCCAGGTAGACGCCAGAAGACTAGAATGATATGAATCCAGTGACAGAACATCGATCACTGGAAAAAAAGCATGTTCATCCTATTTGCTTTTGTTCTGTGGTTATAACAAAAGCTATGCTAGTGGAATCTCCAGACAGGCTCCAGAGAAGATTTAAGATGTTGAGTTCTGTAACTGCATAATACGTGATATATGTGAAAGTCATCTTCTAGCCTGTGTTAGAAATGGACACCTCCATAACTTACTGCAAAAAAAGTGTTTAGGCTCTCGCCTGTTCTGCCTCATGCTATTTTCATCCTAAGATGAGAGTGTTGGTATTGGATACTTTCTTCTTACAGCTGTATATATTAGAAGAAAAAAGTAGGCTACAGTGTGCATTTAGAGATAAAATTACCACTAGAGGATCTAGTAACTTCTTGAAAATAGCAAATTATAAAGAGGAACAGCATAAGAATCACCATGTGAGGATTATTTTCTTCAGAATCATTGTAGCATGCAAGCAGCCTACTTGCCTTGGATGGTGTTGGTAGTCTGTAGCTTTCATGAAATTGGTTTGTTGCTAATAATAGTCTAAATAATTTTTCACAGTAAAATCGGCACAAGCAACAGTGACGTGATCTTGATTAGTCAGCTTTGCTGAAAGAGTGTAATCTCCCTGTATGAGACAAATGCAAAGCAAGAGATTAGCCCATCACTAGTATATAACTGCTTAAGTTTCTGACTCCTCATTCTAGAAACAGAACAGTGCTTTTCCCATCAAATTCCTCCAAAACCTTCCTGGTCCAAATGTTTTGGAGGTGGTAAAGGACGTGTCCATATTTTCTGCCAAAAACCTCTCCTCAGGGATATCAATGCTGACAGCACAATTGAAAATTAAACAGTGCAAGGGGAATGAAATGTTTTGCTGCACTTAAAAATCCCTCCAAATCTGTGTAGATTCTCATGATTCTTATAAGCAAGCGTAATATGGCCCATGCTGTTTAGTAGCTGGAAAAGGAGGTGCTCAGTTCTCTGGCACTTCTCTTACATGGATCTTGTTGTTCAGTGTTATTGATAGGAATTTTTATAACAGAGCACACTGGGGGAAGTGTGTGCCTAGATGACTCAATCTCTAACCAATTCCTATATAATAAAACAAGATATAGTTTAATTTCCAATTGTGTAGTTGAAATGATGAATTCAGGCTTTGGGGAGAACTTATGTCATTACAGTGCAAAAAAATCTGAACCTTAAAGAAGCCATGGCTATCTGGTATTGGTCAAAATGGCTCTCTCCAGACACTAGGAGAAGCGCTGTATAGGGAGGTGACCAAGGCAGCTTTAACACATTTGGGAGAAGAAGTGAACTGGATTTTTATTCACTCTGTATTGCTGGTACTGCAGTAATTATTTCTGTTTTTTTTTGCTGGAGTACACAGGGGAGCAAAATGTGGGGTAGCAGTGACCTCCTTGCTTTGAACCACAGGATGCTCTTGTCTTGTTTAGAGCCCTTCTGGTTGTGGAGTAGAAAGAGACATGGCTAGAATGAGTCAGGCTCCTTGGCATTTCCCTTTTACAATGGGATTTTTAAGGCAATATCTGCATCCTCACAGAGAGGTTCAAGTTAAGAGTAAAATCTAAATTTAGGGAGAGGTCCAATGGCAACATACCCTTGAAAATAGAGCCTGGTTGTAATTCCTGAGTGGAGTGTGCAAACATCTCTCAGGTTTCTCAGATGAGGCTGTTCTTTGCAATGAGCAGAAGATGATTGCTGTATGGAATCTTTCCTTTTAGTCAGCATGGGAGAATGGTGTTATTTGCCTGATTTATTAATTAACAAAAAAGACTTCCTATTCCTTTTTTATTTAAGCACGTTAACTCTCTAAAAGCTTATAGTTTAATTCATGGAAGAGACTTCATAGTAGCTAATTTCCATTGCTTTTTAGTGATTAGATTTCTTTTTTCTCTGTCTGAATAATTTTTTGCTTGCGGTGAAAAATGTTATTAAAAGAGGCTTGTGATCAGTCTTTGAGTTTCTGGCTTCAGAAACTAGCTGAAAATTCGGCTAATTTGTCCAGAACTGGAGTTTTACTGGTCTATGTGCATGTTTCTATGGCTTCTTCTTGGTTTAAATACCTATTCTTCAGTTTGTCTTGGGGTTTTACTACATAAGTATGTTAGTAAAGCTGCTTCTGGAGCAGGATGCTGATTGTTGTGAGCTCAAGCACTTCTGTGTGAGTCATCAAAAGGCAATACTCAATACAGCCTTGTAGGTGTAGCCTTTAGGGAAGCAGGCTGGTTAGGATTGGATAACAGCCTCCATAAAGGGGATCCAGCTCCCTGTGTGAAAGCCTTGGGAAAATGAAGGTGCTGTTTGCTGCAATCACCAAAGGAGGACTGAGACGTATGAGATGGTAGCACTTATGGAGGGAGGCTTGATCCTCCCAGAAGCCAGCTATCCTTGTTATCACCTCTGCAGGTCCTGGCAAGCCCAGTTCTTTGGGTCTCATGTCTTTGTTCTCTATCCCTGTTCCGATCCTGTTTTCTTCTCCTGCCTGGAGCAATCCAGTGTTGAGCTGATCCCAGACCTCATCTTTGAGCCTCTGACATACGTTTTATGTCTGCTGCTGAAGAACTGAGAGCTCATGCTGTGCCTCTCTGAGTAAATCTAAGGAGTATTTGACTGACCACCTCAACTCTATGCTTTTGCAGTGGTGACTCTGAGCCTTTCTTTGCCACATTCTCAACAAGATGCCTTGATAATCAAAGACTTTGCCTTCTTCCCTTCAATCCAATCTCTTCATTGTATGTCTCTAAAAAATCCTTTGTTATGTACTGATCAAATATATCTTCATGCTGTGCCCAGTTAAGAGGCTGTTGCATCCAGCGTTTGAGATCTGTCTTTTTTTGCAGCGTGGTTCGGCTGAACTTCTAGAAGGAGACTTAGCTCTGTGTGGAGAAGGCTGCCACTAAAAAACATCTGCACTGGATGACCAGGGAATTCAGAGCAGTGCCTAGAGTACTGCCTGTTTTCTCACCTGCCCAAGAAATTATTTTCTTATTTTAAGGC
Source organism: Illadopsis cleaveri (assembly GCA_013399915.1). NCBI lineage: Eukaryota > Metazoa > Chordata > Aves > Passeriformes > Timaliidae > Illadopsis > Illadopsis cleaveri. The sequence continues at coordinate 54,648 of VXBB01004569.1, read as the reverse complement.
TCCATAAATCCAGAGAAATTGTTCTTGGCCTAATAACTTGTACCTTCAGTTGCTACCTAGAAGACCTTGGTCTCTCTGCCTGACACGATGCATGTACAGTGGAACATGTTCAATTGCAATAGCTATCTAAATTGCCTTTATAGCCAGAGAGGATGAATGAGCTTCTCCAAATTGTTCAGTTCACTAAGGACTGAGCAAAATTGCTGCCTTGGTCTCTTGGGAGCCCCCTGGAACTGCTTCTTTTCTTGCTGTTTTAAGAGTAAGAGAGGGGGAGCCTACTAAAGAACTCTATGGCTATCTGACTTAGTGCTGGTACAGACATCTGCTATCCTGAAAAAAACCTTTGTCTCTGGATAGTGGTGCCTCTGTGACTCTTCATAAGCAAAGACACTTAATTTCATATTGAAAAAGATTATCCTTATAAAACACTATCAGATCCAGGGTGCCAGCTGGGGAAGCATGAAATGTGCTGGTGTGATTGCTGGTAGTCCTCTGACCATACCTCATCTGGAAAGCCCTTCTGCTTGGGAACACAGCTGTGACCAACTTACCTGAGGGATTTCTTTGATTCCCAGTGTGACTGGTCCCTCATAATAGATATGTTCTGGAAAGCAACAATAGTGGTGGATGGTTAGACATGCAGCACATGAAGGAAAAAGTCAGCTGATCATAGGTTTTATTTTTGTAGTGGCATTTCAAAGGCTTCAGTGACAAGTATTATGGAACTATAGAATGCTCCGTACACAGTCCTGCAACAGTCCTCTTGAGGGAAATATCAGGATTTATATTGCCTTATGGGGAAAGCAAGGCAGAGCTTGGGCTCAAGGAGCATCTGCAGCCCATGTGAATGGAAAAGGGGGGCATGTCTTTGCACAACCAGGTGGGCATTCCTACGTCATCACACATCCTGAAAATGAAAGGGGAGGGGGGGACTGCCAGACTCAGTCCTTTAGCATGGACTATTAAACACCTGCAGCTTCAGTAGTGAATCTGTACTGTTTTGGTATCTTTCAGAAAAACCAATCTGAGCTGAGTGTTTGTGTAGGTGTGGACTTCTGACTGCTTGATGAACATGACTTTAAAGTAATAAGAGCATGTCTGTCTCTCTGCTGAGGGAGTGTTCATCAAGAACTTATGTGAGGGATTAAAGTCATTGCAACTGTGTTGGTGACTGGAATAGAGCCTGGGAGTTCCACCTTCCAATCCTCATCTCCCTAATCGTATAAGTCATGCCTGCTCTTGGCTGTTGAAGAAAGGGCAACTTTGGCATTAATGGAGAGAATCAGCAAGCTGTTCTGCAATTCCTCCTACTTTTTCATAGCTTACTGGGCCAAACTGTGCAGACTTGACTGAAAATAAAACTTGTGGATGTTTCAGTATTTCAGAATTTCTTGCACAACTTGCCCCACACAAGTCATGGAAAAGTCTAAGAACTGTTTAAGGATTCTTTTTTGTAGGTGTCATGAAATATTCCTTACTTTGACAGTGACAGAGGAATAAGTGTTTCATCATGTTTATATGAGTATGTGCTGGCATTTTGATGCTTGTCACTTCTAGAGAGTTGTTTTAGTCTAGTCTCACTGTTGGTTTAAACTGTTTCTTGAGAAAGGTTGGATAAAACCTTTGTAACATCTTTAGAGTGTATCGTCCATCTCACCATGCACGGACTTGGAAAACAATCCACAAAAGTTCTTCCCACACACGATATGAAATGTTAGTCTTGTAACAAAATTATATGAAATAATCATGACAATAAAATAAACTAGAGAAAGGAGAAATCTGAGATATCACCAATGTTCTACACCTTTGCATTAATGAGAAGTTTGTTTAATGTAACACCCTGATGATCCTGGGAGGTGGAGAAGATGCAAACCAACTCAACATTGCCCTGAAAAACCTAATCCCAAAACTGATAACAGAATAAGTATGTCTTGGCCTGTAATTTCAAACTGATCAACTATGCTATAGCAATTGTACTGTGCTAATTCCCTTCTGCATCCCTGGCTAATTCATGTGGACAACAAGAAGTCTTGTTTTCAGAGAGCAGTCACCATCACCGCTCGTTCTGTGCATGAAGCAAGAGCCCAGGCAGGAGTCTGACACATCTTCACTGCAGAGAGCGGTGACTCAAAATTTTTAAAAATACAGTACAGCCCACCTCTCGGTTCACAGCTTTAATAGACTCTAAATGGGAATTAAATGCACTGAGGACTGCATAATGATGATGAGTGACTCCCCTGGGACTTGAACTGTGTGTGTCAATGTGATCTAAGGCACATTGGGACCATGCAGTGGTGGGGCTCATGCTTTGTGAGTCCCTTTGTTCAGTAGAGAGCCTTTTAGGACTACCTTTTCTTCAGTCAACTCACAGCCTGGCAAATCTTGGATGACAGCAGAAGAGAGTGGAGAGGAAACTGGGCTGTGAACAGTCACCCAAAGTCCTTCTGCATAGGGACATGGAAGCTTCTCTTGAATCATGTGGCTTGTTAGGATCTCATCTAGGCTCTCAGAAAGCCATCCAGAATTAAAAAACATAGATGCAGCATTCAGGCTCTGCAAAGCCTGTATTTTAAAATGAAGTAGGTGTCATCAGGCCATAAATTTGCTTCTGAAATGATGGCAATGCTAATCTCTCATCTAGTGTAGGTAGAAGCTATTTTTCCCCACACACTTCACTGTGATAAAGTAACTAGATGAATGCAGTCTCAGGGCTCTGCCTCAGCCCACTCTGAGAAGTTTTCCTTGATTGCTCTGATATGTTGTAGCTATGCCTTTGCTCAGTTACCAAAAAAATCACTGTCATGGGCTGTATTATCTTTTAGGGAGCTTTCAAATGTAGAGCAGCAGGTGCTGCTTGTCCAGTTTGAGGTCTACATTTACTGCTTTATGCTTCAGCTTTAGCTTTATTTAGCTCTTTTTAACCAGGGGTCTTGCAGTGGTTCACAGCTGAATCATATGGAGCTATGGGAGAGAGTCCAGTGAAAGGCCATTGATATAGGGACTATATGAAGGGACTAGGACATCTTTCCAAAGAGGAGACTGAAGAGCTGGGACGGTTCAGCCTAGAGAGCAAAAACTTTAGGGGACAGCACATCAATATGTACAAATACTTGAAGTGGGGTTGTAAAAGAGGATGGAGCCAGGCTCTCTCTACTGGTGCCTAGTGACAGGGCAAAGAGGCAATGAGCACAAACTAAAACACAGGAGGTTTCTCCTGAACATCAGGAAAGACTTCTTTTACTGTGAGGGTGACTGAGCACTGGCAGAGGTTGCCCAGAGAGGTTGTAGAGCATCCATCCTTGGATATATTTAAAAACTTTGGCCTAGACATAGTCCTGGGCAACTGGCTGTCATATGGCCCTGTTTGAAGTAGGTGGAACTGGATTAAATGACCTTTAAATGCCCTTTCCAACCTCAACAATTCTGTGGTTCTGCAACCAGTCCTTTGGAAAACTCCTGTGACCTTCCTTGCTTCAATGGGGAGGGGAAAACTATGCTGCTTTGAAAGCATGTCCTTATAGGACACCAAGGACAGCTTTCATTTTCGGCTAGTTGAGACCTGTCAGGAAATACTATGGATTCATAAATCTGCTGAATTTTATAATTCATATTCACTTTGGACCATGGAAAACTCCTCAGTGGATCAGGCTTTTCAAAGACCATTCAGTGTTCCAGTTGCATGGGGATTTCTGCTATAATTCCAGAAGTGTAAACATCCTCCAAGGCTTGAAGGACTGCAGTTTATCACAGCATCCTCAATATGACTTTTTTTCTCCACATATTCATACATTTTTACATTCCTCCATTGAAAGAGGATGAACACATCTGCTGCAGGAAATGTAGCTGTCACAAACACTGAGCCCATCTCATTGAAAGAATTCTGTGGTCTTCCTAGAGAAAAGCCCAAATGTGGTTGCAAAAAATGCTCACGCATTTGGAGGAGCATAAACCATGAGTGCATTTTTCCAATTAAATACTCCCCTTTTTCTTTTTTGGTCTGCTGGTAATTTATGGTACCTGTCAAGCATGCTGTCATCAGTGATGTGCTTTCAAGCCCTTTTTCTTATAGACTTATCTGAAAGTGATTTCTGTAGAGTTCCTAGAAAATATTTCTATTGTACCACTGAATCAAGGTGATACTACTGTATTTTTGTAGCAGTTTTTCACTGTTGTTTCTACCAAAAGTGACTTAGTCCTTTTCACTGCTAGTGAGCGTGCCTTTAGTAGCTTCCAGTCTGAGGCAGATCTTTCAAATGTGTAAGAACTTCCTGAGGTTTACTTCAAATTACTAGTCATCATTTGTCATGAAGATGCCTCTCCTTCCTGACTAAACACCTACAATGAAATTCTCACTCCTCTTTCTCAAATCTTCCTTTCACTGAAAATCTTTATGTGTTCTCACACTCTTGTACTATATAAAGGCCCTGTACATCTGCACCCACCTCTTCCTTTTTCTATGTTTTAAATATTTTTAGAACTTCAGTGCTCCATGTTGGAGTTCTTCTAGGACACAATCTTGCAACTGACACACAGCTTCTGTGGGTGCTGTGGATGTAGGAATGATGTGAATAACTGCTGGCTATAGATGTATAGTTGAGTGGGAAAAAACATATATAAATACATGGCCAGGTGAGAGAGATTCACCCTTTTTACAGTTGAGGAAAAGGTGAGATGAAGGGGATAAGCAAGATGGCACTGTGTGTCAGCTCAAAGACCTAGCTTTGTGGTATAGCTGCTTTCTCAGAAACAGCTACCTACATTCTCAATGTGATAGCCAGTGTTTTAATTCATGTTATGTTCTCTACTTTTATTCACAAATACTATTTTACAAACTTGCTCACTGTAACACCTGCTGAAAGGGACAATAATGTAAAAGAATGGAGGTCTGAAGCAAGGTGGGGGGTTTCTCTATGGTTTGGGGAGTGTGCACAAGGAATTGTGCAAGTGCTCTGATGGTGCCTCTGTCAGTTGAGCCTGCAATAAAACTTGCAGAAGATGCAGCTGTCTTTTTGTCAGGTAGCTTTGCTTAAGCCTGCAAGCTGTGGTTGGCACGTTGCTTAATATTACCCTGGTAGATCTTCCACTCTGATTTTAGTGATTGCATTGGGAAATCTGTTAAATCTTATGTAACTCTTTTCTTTGGATGAAATGGGGAATAACCAGCACTTTCTACTAAAAAAGAGGAAGGCCTGAGTTCATGTTATGCCACCAAGAATTTAGCAATTTTGTTGCTATTGTTCCTAAATAGACAATGGCAAACTTCCTTGCAAACTTTGAGCTAACAACTTCACAACAGACATATAGCTCAAAGAACAAAATCTTGGAATCCTATTTATGAGTACGAGTGAGCAGTGCCAGACATGACCTTTGGTTAACAAATATAGTAAATACTATATTATTATGATGAACATGAAATCTCCAGCTATATTAAGTCTTTCCAGCACAGAGAGTATTTCCAGTCATGAAAAAACTGTAGTCTTATAGGAGAGCAAATATAAGTAAAGAAAAAAGGCTTCCCTCAAATAACTAAGACTTTGCCACATCTGGCTCTTAAAAGTCTCTTTTTCCTGTAACTTCTGCTCTGCTTTTTCCCACAAGTAAGTGGATCAACAAAACCTGTAGAAGGATGATGTTCTGTCTAATTTTGGGAGAGGGAGGAGCAGGAAATTTTTGGCCTCCTTGTGAAAGGCAAGCAAATTCTGTGTGAAACTATATTTAAACTCAGGTCAGGTCTGGCCAGATGTTGGAAATGTTGCCCATAAAACAGGGAAAAAAAGGCTCTCCATGAAAAGCTTCAGCTGAAAGGGCTCTCTGCTCTCCTATGTCTTAGTAGTCTGCATACTTGGGCATTCACAAGTTGCCCTTCCTGCACAGGCATTAGGTCAGATTTACAGCTGTGCTAATATGGTAAATTATGCCTGAACTGCCTTAAATTGGTCTTCAGCTCAATTCTCTGTCCTAAAACATGGGGTAGATTCAACTGCCAACTAATTAAGAAATACCCCTTTTTTGGTTTGAACCTGTCTGAGAAAGTTCACTTCTTTCCTGCTGTGACTTAATTACTAAATAAAAACAGCTACTGAATGAGAGGGTGTGTATTAAAAAGTGCATGGCAGACGTCATTGCACTAAAGTAGGGATACTTCTAAATGAAGATATATAGTATTATTTAAACAAACAACTGCATGTTTATATCATAATGTACTTCAATTAGCAGAAACAATCGCCCACCAGTTTAAGATTAAGAAACTTGGAAACCCCAGGAGGTTTTGGCTTTGTAGCTTATTGTGCTCAGCTCAGGACTGACTCTACTTCTCCTTAATGTATTCACTAAAGGATGTTATTAAGTACTTCATCAGAATAAGATAGTTTTTCAGTAGGTCTGTGGGTGGGTTTTCTCCTCTTGTAATTCAATACACAATTGAAAAAACTTCTGAATTTAATTTTTTGTCTATCTGGCTTACAGGATTTACATAATTGGTTGCTCATGCAGCATTTCTCTATTATTCTTTGTGATAGTTTTGTGCAGTGTGAAATGTCTTAGTAATTTTCCAGGGGCTGTCTTAGCAGTAGTGCTGTGAATGGTCTTTAAACTCATGGCTCTTGCACATGAGTTATTGCAGTGTTTTCAGCTTGAAGATGCGAATGAATGGAAGGAAAGCAGAGCTTCTGTAACTAACTCATGCTCTGACAACTCAAACCTTTCTGTGGCTCTACATGTTTTATATAAAATCAGCCTAAATAGATGATCGAGATGTAAGAGGGATTTAAAAATTACTGGATTCATGGCTACTGCAGTCCAGAAGCATGACCATAGCTCTTCCAGACACAGCACAGCTAACTTGGCACTACCTGGCCTGGATGGTGGCAGAAGGGGTGTCCAGGCTTACCTGGATCCAAAGATGCCTGTTTTCTGGGGGCAAGAAATAGCACTCTAAACCAACCAGAGCAAGTCTTCACCAGCTGGCAGTGTGACTGGCATGAGCTGAATTCATCTGATTGCTGCATAGGCACATGTTGAACAGAAACAATATGCAAACCATAGATGGTAGCAAATAGTATCTTGTTCCAAATATCCTTATTCAAGGGTATTTTCTCATAAAGTGATTAAAGAATTGCCTTTAAGGACAGGAATTGTGACTTGCTTAATAGTGAAGAGCATGTTCAGAATGGTTGTTTGTTTGCTTAGCCACTTCTTGTACAGAACTAGCCTTTATTTTTGTCATACTTCTTGCTCACAGGACAAGCACGTGCCTCTAAATAGGGCTTTTGAACCACTCTGCTGGTGGATAGGGGTCACATAACCACAGTTATTTTTAATGGACTTGAAATCCCATGTGCATGCAATGATCTGTGATTAAAAGTAAAGCAAACAAACAGGTTGGGGGGAAAAGCAGGCCCTTAAATTAAAATGTCCCTGTCCTACTGTGTTCCTGTCACCCATTAACATGCTGGTGAAGTAAACAGAACATTACGATGTATTGGTGCAGTCAACAGCACAGCAGGTGCATCCTGCTTGCAGTATTCAGTAGCCATCAAACACTTAGAGTGCTACCTAAATTACCTCCTTTCTTCTTTCCACAGAAAATAAGCTTAGCATGACCTGGCCCACAAAGCGTCTCTGAGTAGGTTAAGACAGTCTTTCCATTTATGATCATGTCCAGCTTGAGATGGAGTTCCTTGATGCTGTGTCCTACACACAAAGCAGAAAGAGAGCTCAGAGAAAGTGCAAGGATAAACAGGTTTATTACTTTATTTTAAAAAAGATTCTATTTTTCTCCTCCCTGCTGTTTAAGGCATTAGACATTTTCTCTTCACAGAGGACTCTTGATACAGAGAAATCTGTGCTTCAGGAACAGGTCTCTAGGCCCTTCAAGGTATATGCCAGGGGACATAATAGCAGTTATCTTGATTGTTAAATAAACTATGCCCATGACCATTCTTTGACTCTGAGGTCAAATGGTGTAGCAAATCTCGTGTCCTTCCATCTAAACTTTTCTTGTGTTCTTAGCAGAGGGATCATATCCAATGGGCCCCTGAGAGCAGCCTGTGACCTGTAACTGCTGCCTGGGAAAACAGTAACTGGCCTGAGCCAAACGTGCCAGGGACCAGCACAGCAGCTTGGCAGTGCTAGGAGGTTGCCTGCTTATGCCTGGCTTGCTGACAGGCAGAGCCAGTGAGGCTACTGGATTTAGACAGAGGTCCTGTACTCTGACTTGTGGAAAAGGTATTGCAAATGTCTGTAGTGTGATTTTTTCAGGCTTGTTTACCTTTGCAGCCACCTGAAAACTGATGCTCCCTGGACAAATAGGCTGCATGTCTCACAGGAAGAGAGACCTTTTGCATGCAAGGAAGCATTCCCAGGTGCTAAAAGACACTTAGCACACAAATTTATTTTCAGCACCAAGAGCATACAGCAGCACTTTCTTATTTATGCTCTGGTAGTACAGGATCTAGATGAGCTTGGGGCTCAGGTTTGCAAGAGGTGGCTTTCCTGTGAAAGAATCACAAAGCAAGCTATGGCTAATATTAAATTGTGCACCCATTTTTTACCTTTTATTGCTGATTTGTCAAATGCTGAAGGGTATAATTTCAGCTAGTGCAGGTGGCAAACTGGTGGCGTGATGGTTGTCTCAGGCCAGCAGTTTCCCAGCGTGGTTCTCTGTATGCCCAGGAGGGGCAGAGGGTGTCCCTAGGTTGCTCTCTGGGAGTCCATTCAGTCCCCTACCTGCAAGGGTCACAGCCTTGGAAATTTGTTGAGGTACTGACACAAGAGTGCTGGTGCTGTAGCTGTCTCATTCAACAAGACTGTCCCCAGAAGACTTAGCTATGAAGATGATGAGCCCTAGAGCAGCCCCGCCTTGGCTCTCCATGTGTACAAGTGAAGACTAGGAGCAGAATAGGGGCTGAAGGCGGATATGACCTGTTTAGGGTGACATATGTAGTCTGAGGCCAAGCTGGTAACAGAACTGACATTTTTGTAACCCTGCACAGGTTTTAGAAATTTCTAAGAAATGAAGCCCATTCATATTTTATAGGAGATTGTCACCCTTGCTTACTTCTTAATACCAGTACTTACACATGAATTACCTGTGCACAGCATGAAAAAATAGCAATTCACTTACTTAGGACCATTGCAGCTCTGACGTCAAAGGTGTGGGTTGCAATATCAGAACAATGGTCAATGCTGAAAGCAACATCTTGCTTGGGATCTGTTTGAAGACACAAAGCAGTGGGTTACAAGTTGTATTTTTAATGAGATACTGACTGTATAGAAGAAAATAAAATATAGAAGTGTTATAAGAAACAAATTACATATTCCTTAAAAGTTCTCCAAGAAGTGCTCAAAGCTCCCATACCCTGCACTCGATAGTTACTTCTGTCCTTCCTGCCCCTTTGGTCTGAAACACACTCAGATGATAACCTGCGTGAGGCTAGAATCTACTGTGTGGGAAAATTAACCAAGCTCAAAGAAAGCAAGTTCCCCAAAAAGGTGAGTAGTCAATACTTATGCAATGGTGAAGTCTCAGCACAACTGCTCTTCCCAGACTCTGCACATTGCCATTCCTCCCTCAGCACTGATGAGCAATTGGTTATGAAGATGTTTATTAATTAATTTGTATCACAAGATGGCTTGGTGAAGCTGCTTAGGAAACTGAATTCTGGAGTGGGATGCAAAGTCCAAAACTGAAAAAAAATTGTGTTAACCCAGATACTGCAGCACGTTTTTCTGGGTCCACCATCCTGTGATATTTCTAACCCAGAAAATATTCTACATTTCTCCTTTTCCGGGAGACTTTAGCAGAGCTGTGGGGCCAAAGGGAGCCCTTTGCCTGATAATTGTCATGAACGTGATTCTTTCCAATTGGTGCAGTATCCCTTTCTCTGCAAAAAGCTCTAAAACTCTTGTAGAAATGTAATTGTTTTCCTACCACTTCTACCTTCTTCCTTGCTAGCCTCCATGAGACTTGGTTCTGTGCCTGAAGGCTTGCCTACATGTCACTCTCTGGTGACAGGCAGCAGCAACTTCTGACAGCTCAGCTGCCACGACCAATAGAATGTGCATTTGTTTTCCAAAGCTGTGGCAGGAGGGGAAAGATTTGGCCAATTTGGAAAAATACCTTGAGCCTCAAACTTGCTTTAGGCACAGTTTTGTCCCTCATTATGGCTTTTCCAGCCAGCGTGTACATCCAACACTGTTCTCTGGGAAAAAAAGAGGAGCCACTGTGGCATGTGCAGAAGTAGCCATAGGCTCCTTGGTTTACACAGATCTGGTAGTGACTAATATAGACTTGGGAACTGAGTTCTATTTCTGAGTTATTGTTGCTTGAGCTAATCTTCTCACTGAGTTGAAAATAACAGGCTGGGAGAAATTTCCTTTGATGCTGTGGTGAAACTTGAGTCACAAGTGTCCTCTGTGAGGCTGAGCCAGCATCCTCAAAGTCTAACCCTGTTTTTGCAGCAGTGCCCCACAGCTGTAGCAGCTGGCAATCAGAAAGCCTGTGTGACCAAAACCTGGTTGCTTAGAGGGGATCACAGAATGAATGAAAGTGTTGAGAGGACCTGGAGGGCTTCAACTAAGCCAGGCTTTGTGAGCCCACAGATTATCAGTGTGGTCTAACAGGAGTACCCGAGCCCTAAATTCTAGTAAACTAAAGGAACTGTTCAAAGAAGGGAGATAAAAAGCACTGTGTCCCTGTGCTGGATTTTGTCCACTTTTCTCCAAGGAAATATTTTGTTGAACCAGTTGGGGGAGGGGCCACTGGAATCTGCTTTCTAGAGGGACCCCTTTGGAAGTTTCCTCCCAAATTTGCCCTAAACCAGGACACCTCCACACCACTGAAGCAGTCTCTGCAGTTGCATAATCTGCTTGGAACAAAAAGTTAGTGCCTGGAGTTGTTTATCAAGTGTGACCACAATCAGAGGGTTGTCTTTTTTCTTATTCCTGTCAGTTCCAGCTTTGTTTTTGCAGCCTCAGAAGCTGTTGGAGTCGGTTAGGAGAGCAGTTTCCTGCTCCAGCTGGAAAGCATGTCAAACTTCTCTTTTCTCCAGGACCGTTACTCCTGCTTCCCCTCTGGTTTCTACCAGCTCTCAGGGCTTAGTTTCCGCTTTCCTCTGGACTTCTGCTAGCGCCCCTCTTGTTTCTGTTCTGTGTGTGGTGTGGTGATAAGGTTCAGGAAGCAGCTGCTCAGATTCAGAGCAATTTGGGCATTGATGCCTACAAATAGTGCTAGTTGTCAAGTTACTAAAATTGTTGGTTCTGCATTTTCAAGAGGGAGTTATGGTCAAACATGGCAGTAGAACATAAATGATGCTCTTCTCTTTTCAAAGAGACTAGGCTTTAATGAACAAATTAAATTGCAGTGTTAGGGCTAGAATTTGAACTTTGAGTTTAAAATTTCTCATCAGTAACTGCGTGGAAAGGGTATGTCTGTGAAACCAAGCTTTTTTGGAAAGCTTGGGCTTCTTACAAAACCCTGATCTCACGGTTATTTTAGTTTGGATGTCTGTTTATTTCTATGTGTTGAGGTCCTTTGACAGATGACACATTTCATAGGGCATTGTAGCCATGGATGTCTTTTACTGCAGTGCTAGTGATGCAGCATAGGATCCTGACATATGCAGGAGGTGTTGTCTGGTCCTCAGAGAAGAAGTGTGGAGGCACTCACATGAGAAATTCCAGAAAAAGTTGTGAATTGGAGCACCTGGATTTTGTGTTGTTACTCTCTTGCTGAGAAATGTGATTTTTTCCACTGCCAAAAGCACCCCAATTAATTTTCTGACCATCCCTGTGGAAATTCCTGCTCAGATTTAGCAATCCAACTTTGCAATCTTAGATACTGTGGCATATATGGGTGCCTGCTGCTGAAATCAACTGAAAAGAATGGCTGTGTTGCTAAAGCTGTGGTGCCAGGGAGTCTGGGTTCCCAAACATGTGGGGAGAAATGTTGCTAATATAACGAAATTAATGAAACTGGTGAAGTTTAGTCACATGAGAAGTGAAGGAGTCTGTAAATTCAGCTGGGCTTTATGCGCTAAGGGATTGTGCCATACCCCTCTAGCCTTAAATTGTGAGGAGTCCCTCCTGTGGCCAAGGCAACTCAAGGCAATTGCCGTTTTTGTTTTTCATCTCAGATGTACAACTGTGAGTCACTGCGTGTCTCCCATGGAGGTTTAATACTTATTCTTCCTTGTTTGCCTCAATCTGAAGTGAGCTGGTTAGACTGAAAAAAAATACATGTTATGTCTTTCACATGTGCAGAGCAATAACATTTACTGTTAGATCTCTAAAATACGTGGGGCTGCCCTTCAGCCTTCCACTTCCCTGCAACATTTCATGGTGCACAGTACTGTATGTTCCCAGACTTCCCTCCACCTACTCCCTTCAATCTGCTCCCTCTCCCATAATTAAAGCTAGAAACTCTTTAACTGGTTGCAGAATTTTGCTTTTCCAGTTCAGCTTTGATATATCACCAACACTCATAATGTTGTTGGAAATTTTGCAAACACATTGAGGTTTATCAGTGAAAATCTGCTTACTGAGGGGGAAAAGGGCATTTTTTGTGTATCTAGTGAGAAGGACTTGGGCTGCAACATATTTACAGCTAGCATGAAAGGTGTCTGCAAGCAGAATTTTGACTCAAGTGTCTCTCTAGGCAGTACTAAATTTTGGGCAACTGCTCTGGGAAACGAGAAAGTCTTTGGCTTTTGTAAACAATCAATGCACTCCAAGATCTTTCAGAGCTGTTATTTGAACCTGATGCTGTGGCTGATGCTGAGCTCCCAACTGTAGCACTGAATGTCAAACTTTCGCTGAAGACTGGCTTCTGTAGTACAATCCTGCTTTGTGAGAGGTGAATTTGGAATATACCTGACATCCTGCTACCAATCACCCCTTACATGGCTTGGTGTCAGTGGAGCTCATGCGTGCTACTGCCCACGCTTACCCAAGTACCCTGGTGGAGATTTGTTCCTGTATTGACTTGGGGTGTGGTTTTCCATGTGCACTGGCACCACAGTGCAAGATTTCAGCCTGACTATTTCAAGGTGCTCACAGTGATAGATTTGGCTGGGTTTTTCTTAGAACACTGAACAGGTGTGTGTAGCATAGCCTAGAGGCTCTGATGAGTTTCTGAACTTTTCTTTCTGGAGTATTTTTTCCCCCCTGCTTTTTTTCTTGGCAGAAGGGTCTTAGGTAAATTAGCTCAGACATATTTACAGCAGTGTAACCTCAGTGACAAGGACAACAAATGGGAACTCCCTTTTGTGCCCTGGTTACTGCAGCTGTGGGGCCAGTGGCTCCTGCCGCTGCTGAACATGGGTGTGCCCAAAGGCACAGGGCTGTGGGCTAAGGCTGCCTTTACAGCCTCCTGGGAGGGGATCCCCAGAGCACAGGATGAAGTGAACAGCTGGGAATGATAATGTGCTAACCCACTGTGGCAATGTCCCTCAGAGCCTGAGCTGCTAAATGACTAACTGGGCATTACAGAAACTGCATGGCCAGATGGGAAGCACCTGTTCTAGGAATTTTGCTGCACTGGTGTACAACAGCCTCTGTCTTATNCCCCCCCATCTTTTTAACTATCCTGTGCTGGCTTCCTTCTCTTCTGAATCTGCTCTAAAATCACATTGTTTCCATATGAGCATGAAAATCAGTGGTATGAGTGAATAGCAGCAGTAAGCAGATGAGCTTTGCTTGTAAAAGTCCACATATGTAAGCCTTGGAGTGGTAAGAAACCAAACTGGTAAGCTTTGGGTGTTTCAAAATAATACTTTTAGAAGCAAATAAGCCACAGAATGGAATGAAATGGCACAACTGCACTTGGCTAGGGTCATATAAGGACAAGCTGGTGCTAGAGGAGATGGAAATTAGCACAAGGAAGAAACATTTAGCAATTACCCAATACTCCTCACCTTCAAAGCTCTTAATAAAATTAAATCATTAGTCTTTACAACATTCAAGGTGATAAAAGGAGAGTGAAAGAATGAGGAACTGTTTGGGATTTCAGACTTTATGTATTCGTTCAACAATTTCCCTTTAATGTCTATTTAAATAAATTAACCTGAATGCTCAAGGTTATATTTGACACTGGAATCTACTTATAAGCCGATGAGAAAGAAGCATCAGGTGAATTAGCAGCTCTCTGGTTATGCATCTGCATTTCCCTGAGCACCTTCAGTTCAATGAACTTCCCTTTGGGGCTGCCTTCCCTGCCTGCCACTGCCACATCCAGACATGTCTGGGAGGGGCAGAGTGACCCTCTGTTCAGAGGAGAGCAGAATAAATCATGAGACTCACACTGGCTGTGCCTACTTTATCATGAGAATGCTTCATCCCAAAACATTTCCCTTAGCCATGACCAGCTCCAGGCTTTCGCCTAATTCAGACTGGAGCTCTGGCCTGGTTCATTTCAGTCACTCTGGCCCCATTTGCAGAAGTCACTGTATGTTTTATCACCTGAACTTTTCTAGCTTGTTTAGGCAACATAGAGCAGAAGGAATAGGGAAGATTAGGGTTTGTGTATCCTTAATGTCCTGGGGTTACAGATTGGGAGTTCCGCTTTGCAAACAGTGCTATCAACTTGTGGTCTCTGAGGTTGCTTAAACCCAAACTTCCAAAGCTTTTGTAGATGTCCAATGGAGTGAATAACACTCTTTCTTTCTGATAAAACTTACATGGCTGTAGAGGGAAGCCTGAAGATTTGGTTTCAGTACAATCTATAAACTAAGAAGCCCATGACACTAGCAAAAGAAACTTAAAACCTGATTAAAAAACCAAAGAGTTTATGCAAGTTAAATAATTTCCAGTCCTATCCCAAGAATACTGAACACTGGTAATGCATAGAGCAGTTATATATTTCTTGGTTGAATTAAGGCACAGGCATTACTGGGTGATGCTTATGGCCTTAGTTTTGGAGCAAGGTGATTTCAGTGTCTTACAAAATAAATTTAAATAAAAGACAAAGATTTTGTCTCTTGCTATTTCGGATAAAACTCATTGCAGAGTATAACTGATGTCCAAATGTGCAAATATTAAGAAACAGTGACTTAGAAGGCTTCTCCAAATGCCAGCTGGAGAAGAGAGGAAGAGATTTTCTGGCACCAGGCTGATGTGATGAGGTGGAGGGAAACCCCTGTGAAGACAGAAGGTGTGAGGGGCTTTCTGCAGCTGCAGGGCTGTATTTGGAGATGGGGGTGTCACTAGCATGCATAAAGCAGCCTTGTCAAAGACATGCCCTGAGTCTCCCTACCTTTTCCTGCCTGAACCACATTTCCTGAGAGCAGGCTTGTTAAAGCTGTTGGCTGAGGCTTGAAGGGAGGCTCAGTATCTGAAGGCTCTGGGACTCCTTCCTTGCTTTTGCCAGAGGTGGTATTTGGAAAGGGGGGTTTCTGTGCTTTGTGTGGTATGACAGCTTTATCCAGGCCTGTTTAAGAGGACAAAACTGAAAGATGCAGGCTTTGAGAGACAGCACATATACTGTACTTGATAATCCTGATTTGTCCTAGTTAGCTTGAGAGGGAAAGACAGGCAGGGCAGGCTTCAACTACAGCAGTGTTACAAGAAAATACTGCATTAATTTGGGCCCAGCAGGGACTGTATTAGAGAGAGAAAGTCTTTGTTCTTCTGTTGGTAAGAAATCACCATGCACTAGATGAATAAGATGCTTACAGTAACTGCCTGTATTCCTAGTCAGAGCTGTCTCTTCCCTCTTCAATGTGGTGGGTTTTTTTTTAAATAACTTTTTCATAGTGCCCTACTTGAGACTGAGATCTCTGGACATCAGTGCTTGGCAGAATGACTGGGGATTCACAGGAGACTTTCAGACTTGTGTCAGAAATAGAACCAAATGTTGCTGGAAACTGCCCTGCTGTCAGACACATGCCACGCTCTGAGATAGCAGCTATACCGCTGATTATACAGAACTGTAATCAGCAGCATATAAATGGGCTAAATGCTCCCATTTTCCCAGGATGGGTTTAAATCCACTACAGGAGCATGGCAGTAAGCTACAGTTGGAATGGCATGCTCCCTCTGCTGTGGAAACTAGCTGGGTTCCCACCTGCCTGATCACCGCTGGATCGTTTGACAGGAGCCATCCATCTTCAGATGAAGAGGAAACTCAAACATTGAATTAATTTGTGGTAGTTTTCAAAATGCTATCTTTTGGCAACTAGAAGATCTCTGGAGTCTAAAAGCAACATCTGGAACAGATCAAAGGGTTTTGATTCAGTACATGGTGAATCTGTAAAGGGCATTTGGACATCTTGTCCCTAATGACCACTGTTTGTCCCTAGTTTTAGGTTGCCTCCTTAAAGTTAGTTCAGTGATACCAACACAAAATAATGCTGACGTAGTTTTTTCATTTTGAGGTGTTAATTTTTCTTAGAATACTTTGGATATTTTTCCTGTTGGATATTAACTTGCTGTGAGCATCTGATCTCCTGCCTCTATTTTCTTTGCTAAACTGTAAGCATAGTAGGATCCAGAGATATTTTGAGGCCTTGATGACAGCTCTAGATGAGATGATGTGGCAATGTCAAGAAAGTGTAGCAATGCTTTCTTGCTTAGAGGCTTACAGAGAAAGCTTTGCATAGGAGCACTTATCATCAACTGTGGTTTGTTCTTGCTCCTGACTTTATGTAGTTAAGGTGCCTTTTGATAATTCCTGCTTTATGTAATACCAGAGCTAATCTCAAATTTTTATCAAATTGTTAAAATGGCTGTGACTCACCTGTTTATTGTATTAAAGTGCTCCCTTCATAGGCCCAGATTCAGCTATCATTCAATAGCAAATGACAGTATTGCCTTGCCTACAGTGTTTTTTGACTGTAATGTTACATGCCATTTTTTAGATATGTCTCTCCTATATGTTTCCAAAGGGAAGAACATATTTTTCTGTGCCTTGCCTTCTGAACCATTACCACTCATCCTTGTGTTTACCTTAGTGACTCAGTGGCTGCTGCAACCAAAGACGTGGCAAAAGTGAGTAGGTGAAAAACATGCCAAACAGTTGAGATCTGTCAGCTGGAGATAGAGCAGGAGAGGCTGTCACACATAAACAACCCTCTTTTGCAGTCCATGGTGCAGGACCTTAATTGATTTGGTGAAGAATTTGGCTCTGTGAGGAAACCACTGAGAACTAAATTAGAAGGGAAAATTTAGAGCCTGGTGGGAGAAGTTCAGCTGAGGTTAATTCTCTCCACTGCTAGTCTCACTGAAAACATTAATATTGATTTTACTGAAAGATTTAAAGTCTAGGTACCAAATCTAATGTTTCTGCCAGAGTACCTTGGAGGTATGACATCGTCTCCTGCTCCTTTATGCCATTTACATTTTAAAACTTACTAAGTACTCTCCCCCCCCGAAAGAAGGGTAAAATGATGTTCAGAATCACCTCAAGAGTTCACATAGAAGAAAAAAAGTTTAAATGAGATGTGGAGAATGAAATAGATGGGATAGTTTTAATTCATGGTGGGACCAAAATTTTAAAAGATGATTTGCATGTGCACTCATAACTACACTACCTTGATTCTGATATTAGTTTCAGTTTCCTAGGATCTGGTGCCAGAAATGTACATGTACACATCTGGTCTTCCCTTTGGAATAAGTAAGTTATACCAGATGAGTACAACAGCAAAGCTATGACAGTAAGATGGCTTGGACAGAGTAAAAAACAAAAAAATTGTTTTCAAGTGGAATTCTTAAGTTCTTTGATTGTTTGCCCATTAGCAATCTATGCAACATAAGATCAGAGGGGAGTTAGTGTCGTGTGGCTTTAAATAATTTAGAAGCAGAAGGAATTGCTGGAGACTGTTTGAGGGAAATAAATAAATAACTCCAAGAGAAGCATCTGGCTCAATCTGTCTGCCAAAACTCCAAAGAATAATGGAAAAAGAACTTCTTTTTACCAAGTGTCTAGAAGAATTTTTGCCCTGAAGAGTCATGAGTGAGAACTTTTTTGTAGACCTTTCTTTCCCAGCTGAAGCTATCAGATTACTTATGTCCTTTAATTAAAGAATATAAGTGTGTGGTCAGGGAGGGAAAAGGACTAGTTACATTTGTTGACATAGAGAACAGAAGGTGATATGCTGTAAAATTAGTGCTGCAGTGATGCCAATTTAACAGTACTTTTTACAAGTTGGTATTGCTGATTGATCAGGGCTACATGTTACAGGTGTATTTTTAAGAAAGGAACAAGTGGAATTTAAGAAAAATAGTATCTTTGATCTCTCAGTATGTAGGAGAAAGCATAATGAGTGTGTGAGAGGGACCCTAGTAAGCCTGAAACTCTTCAGAAAGGACAGACAAATCATCAGGAAATTGTGAGCAAATTGCTCTCTGTCTCCACTTGTTTTAAGCACTAAAAAGTTCCCTCAATACAGAGTTTAACAGGAGCATGTCTATTGTGCACTATCTGACCAGAGCGGGTTCTACATCGTGTGGAGTTCAAGGGGCCATTTTAACAGAAATCCAAATCTTGGCTCACACATTAAAGCAGAGCCATAAAAGGGAGAGTTTCTCTATCTACGAATGCAATTTCATGCAAGTGTGTACTGAAGTGGGCAGTGCTACTCTCTCTCTCTCTTATTGTGCCCCTTGAAGCCAGGAAAAAGGTTTATAGAAATGACACTGCTTAAAGTGTGACATAGAACTATGCAAGCAAACATGGAGCTCATTGGACTTAAGTTCAGCATGACTTTCCTCTGTTTTGGAAGAGGCACTGTCACATAAAAATAATTTTCTAGATGACCAGATTGCCCTGGTTCTTTGTCTAGCAGAAGACATGAATTATAGCAGATGTTTACCCATATCCCTATATATGTTTTATTATTTTAAAATTTGTAGATATGCAGATATAAAACTTACGAAGGGTGCAGCCAATTTCATATTTAATTCAGAAGGTTGAAATGAATACTGATTGTTTGCTCCTTCTCCTGAAAATTTAATGGCTATTAAACTTGCTTCAAATGAAAAACAGAAAAAAACCCCCCAAAATCAGATATGAATTGGGAAAATATGTTTGTCTATATTTAAAATTATCATGTGGTCCGAAGAGTGTTTTATATAGTCTTGGGAGTGTTTGTGAAGATGTCATCTTGGAATTCTACTACTTTGACTCTTCTGAAGATCTCCCTGAAATTCCCTGTTATTTACTCCAGTGCACAGAAAATGAAGTCCTTAATGATTGATGGTGTCCTACCCTTTTTTAGAACCTTCTGCCTTATCAGGGTTCATTTCTGCACTGTAAAGAAACCCGCATTTTCAGGTAGTGGGCAGCTCTGAAATCTCCCAGGTTCTAATCTAAATAATTTAATTAAATAATCACCAGAGTTGCTGGTCAAAACAAAAGCAGGCATTCTGAAGCACTGAAGTGTTAATACAGGCCCACCTAACATTTCAAGAGGGAGCTGTAAAAATAGTTGGAAAATATTTTTCATGTGTCTGCAGGAGCAATCACCTGCTTTTCCCTATGAAGGGGGTCCCATTTGAACACTACTTAGTAAGAATGTTTTCATGGCTAATTAAGACAATTAGGCTTTACTTGAATGATCTAGAAGCAGGTGCTGGTAGATGTGTTTGGGAGTCATGTTCTGTAGTCTCTGACTGCATTGCACTTTGCACGTCCAAGTGGATGCCTATTACTCAAATAACACTGGAATCTGCCCAGGGCACTTTGTTACCATTGCCTACCTGCCCTTCCCTTCCCAGACAATTGCCTTTTACAATGTAGCTGGAAAGATCAAAAGCATTATTACAGTCAAATTAAAAGGGGTAGAAATTGGCCATTTATGTAGCCGGTTCTTTTCATGTCTGTGCATAGACTTGCCAATTACGGTTCTCTTTTCTCAGTCAGAGATGTTAACCTGTGCTGCTTTTATCTCAGAATCTCTGCCCAGCTTTCTAAAGTGATTTGTGGTCATTTGAGATATTCCTTAATTTTTGTCACTTGTTCCTGGGAGAAAGAGTGGCCCTAATAGGAAATGTCTTGCTATTTATAGACTGTCTCGGTGTTATGTCTCCTGCGGTTACATAGAGGAGGCAGCACACTGTCTATTTACTCTACTTTTAGACCACCTCTTAGCTTGATTTTCTTACCATGGACTTGCTGCTGAGAATTTTTGTCTGATTTCTTTAGATTGTTTTTTTACAGTTGCATTGTACTGATCACTAGAATCTTGTCTACCCCTTTCTTTTGATGCATGACTTGGAGTCCTGGTTACAGAACACTTAGTCTGATGTGGCTGAGTGGAAATGGGGATGCTCTCTATAGGATCCAGAGCACGGGCTGAGGCTGGGGGCCTGATGCACACCTGTATCTTACCTGCTATAGGAGCAGGATGCAGCTAGAACAATTGCGTGACCAGCAATTGCAACTTACTCCTGGGTACAGGAGATGGTTACACTTTCTCAGTTATCTACCCAAACTTCTCTGTTGCATTAATCACAGTTATATTAGCCCATATTTCTTACTTTAGTCAGATTTTTACTGCATTATAGGAGAGGATCTGATGAACAGCAAAGCAAAAATGAGTACTCAGCTCCTCTTTAAATGCTCAAACTGAATTCTAATAATTTGTTGAGAGAGGACTTTAAGCTCCAGAAACAAGTTGTGAAGTACTTGGTTAAAATTCTTTTAACATCCTCATATTTTACTTGATTCAATCTTTATTCACTGATAACATCCTAGAGTCTATAGTAACAACATTAGAAGTGAAATCCTCACCCTCTTGAAGCCAACAGACAATTCTTTACCCAGGATTTTGTACTCGTTAACTCACTGTGGCTCCTGTTATCCCCCAAATGGGACATCCTCTGATATCTTCAGTGGAGCAGGAAATACCAAAGGGATTTCTCAGAACTGGAGGGACATATGGGACAGTGTTCCTCTGCAATAGCTAAAGAGTATGGGCAGTTGCTTAATATCAGCTCCGATATAAATTTGTAATTAGAAGGTTTGTTGGGAGAGGGTGTTGTCAAACACTAAGTCTGTGCTCTCCTGGGTGAGAACAATTGGCAGGACACAGATGAAAAACAGAGTTATGTTCTGCCCATGTAGTTATGGCTTACAGTGAAATGAAGTAGGGACAAAGCTCCCCTTCTCCTGAAAGGGTCATCACCACCTTGGGCACCACTGTGAACTTGCCAGTGAGCTCAGTAAAGACATTGTTTTCTCTGAAGCAGATGTGGATTAGTGTACTTGGACTGATGCTCCTGACTTATAGATTTTGGGGCTCGACCCCAAGCACCTTTTACTCTCCTTTATGCAAAGTGCTGGATTATGAACTGCATCAGCAGCAATGCAGGTGGTGTATCCTGGGCTGATGCTACACATGTGGTAGCCTCTGGAAAAAGGCAAGGCAGGACATTGTGATGGCAGTTGTGAATTGCCTCAACTTTAATCTGACGGAGCAGTAAGGGAGAAAGGAACCTGACTTCAAACAAGGAATCTCATTTAATTCTTGCATTGTTTCCACATCTGTGTAATCTTATTTTCATCTCCGGTAGCTGTGCTCCAGGAGAACAGAAGACCAATCTAAGTGGTGGCACCTCACCTTTATGATCTCTGGCTGGTGCTTCTCAAGCTGTGAATTCTCCCTGAATGAGTATACCTCTTATCTTTCTGTTCATGGCAAACCAAAGGAAGTGGCAGAAACAAATTACTCTAAACAAATGCATATTGTTAGCTAAGCCAGTGATGTGCACAGTAAGAAGCAACATTAAACTGGCACATGCCAGCAGACAAATTCATCATACTTTGAATTTATTCAGACTGTAGCCTGTGCCTCTGTGTCAAGGCATCTCATGCTGACTGAGACCTGTTGAGGGAACAGAATTCACTTATGTAATAAATTCTTACTAAAATGAAGGCAATACCGAAGTCTGTATTCAATATCTAATTAAATATTTTCTTAATGCATTATACCCATTTATAGAATGTGAAGCCTGACTTTAGTCCCCTGGGAGCAGGCCAGTAAAGAATAGCATTACAAATATTTATTTACTTCTCTTGTCCCTCACTGGCTTTATTTTAATGGGTGTGCAAAAACGCATGAAAGCTACAGGCGAGGAAAAGCCCCCGGGAAAACCCTTTGTCACTGGATGAATTGGAAAAACAAACTCTAGGGTGCTCATTTGCCATGAATAGCTTTTCAAATCACGTGCGGAAAATGAATGAGGCGTCTGTGAATCTAATTCCCTTTGTCCCAGTTGTAAAGCAGATCAGCACAATAGGCGAGGCACACGGCCAGCAAGGCAAGAGGTGGAAAGCAGGCACCATTCAGTGAATTCATTTTCAGTTAATTCCAGTGTCGCTTGCTCCTTTTCTTCTCTACAGATTTAAAGAACAAACAAAACCCTGTGATGCCTGGGAAATGCCTCCGGTAAGGGCTGCTGCTGAAGTCTCGCTAAGCACGGTGGTAATGGCAGAGAACACGAATCCTTCCCACTGTCACACTGGGTCCCGTGTCATTCCAAGTGGGAGGACAGAAAAGCACATCACCACAGCCTTACCGCACATTAGGAAAGCAGCAGATCAGTGCATTGAAGAGCCTGTTTCATCCCAGGGGCTAAAAAGCTAAAGATCTAAGGTCTTCCTATTTTTTTCTTTATTCTAACTTCAAGATAAAAATCTTAGTCATCTCTTACATGCTAAACTGGGTTTTTCACAGCGGTTTACTATTCTGAATTAAGTTACATTATTTCCTCTTTATTATCTTCCAAACACAGTTAGATTTGTGTGTGTGTGAACCAAAACCAGCTGTACTTGAAACATGAGAAATATTTTAGATGTGAAACCCAGTGCAGGTTTGGGAGTGCAACCCTTCCATTCACTGCCTGGCTTACAAGCATCCCTCACTGCATAAGAACAACTCTGTTGAGCAGCTAAAAGGAAAATGAAAATGTAAAAAAAAATCTCACCACAGCTTTTGTAATGTATTTCCAAGTTGTCCTCTTTGCAGACTGTGTGTGTAGGCCATTCTGTGCTGGCATTGATGTAAACCAGGACTAAGATGAAAAGAAGAGCATTTGATATCTTCATGGTGGTGGTGGTAGTTCGCAGGATCACTTCTGTCTCTTGCTAACACTCTGGAGCGAGGTGCTCCTTCCTTCCTCCAGGGGACACGGGACTTATAGCATGCGTGCCTGCAGAAGGGTTCAGTGAGCCAGTGCAGCCTCGGCTTCCCACAATGTGGTATAAACAAGAGGCTAATCAGAATTGGAGGGTGTTATTTCCGTGTACTTAGACTTCGGCTTTCTGCTTGGTGTTAAACTAATGACAAATGAGCTAATCACACCTACTCACTGCCCAGCATAGTCCTGCCTTAGTGCCTGCTGGAACAATGCAGCAATGTGTTTATTTCTCCTCTTGCTGCCAGTTTCTTCTCTTGAAGTCAAAGCATTTGGGACATAACTTCAGACAGGCTTATTTTGCAGCCCTCTGGCTGAAAAAAAAGTTGCAATCTAAATTGCCCCATCTTAATCACACAAAGTCAGTCCAAATTTTGGAAGATGAACAGTTTGGTCTCTATGTTTTTCCTAGTAATGAACAGTTTGGTCTCTATGTTTTTCCTAGTAACAAATCTGTTATCTGGAGGGAAATGAGGTGTGTCTGATAAAGCTGACGCCGCATAAGCAAGTCTTGAAACTTTTGGGAACGAATTCTTTCTGCTTGACTCTGCTAAATCCTTCATTTACATTGATTTTGTTCAGTGGTTTTTGGGAATATACAATTTAGCAGTATAGCCAGTCGGGTAAACCTAGACTTAATTTTTTTCCTCCTGTCTTCCTGGTTACTTAATGGCCCTCTAGTGAAAATGTGCATTTGTTATTTCCACTAGGTCTTTTAAAGCTCTGCTTTATGCAGAAATTAGTGACTGGTGCAGATGGCAGGGATTTATCAGTAAGGAAAGGAGGGAGAGCTCCTTCACCTCCAGTAAAATTTTCTGATTCAGTTTAAAATCCAGGGCTGGAATAGAATTTCAAACTGCCATTGCCAGAAAGGTCTTTTTCTGGACAGAGCACCAACTGGAAAAATGCTACAAGCTGAATTCAACCCTAAAGCAAATGTCTGCAATAGTCTTCTCTGAGCTCAAGACAAGGAGAAATTGGCTCTGTACCATAACAGAGTTGGGTAAAAGATCCCTTTGGCCATCTCAATCTTTCTTGCTCTGAAGGCTGCAAGTATCATTTGCTCTGCCACTGAGTAAAACTGAACAGGGGAAAACTTCTATTGTTTAGTAAACAGGAAAGCACCTAACAAGATAATTACGAAATAATGCTAAATGGTAGAGCTGTTCTTCAGGCAAAATCCTGGCCTCAGTGAAGGTAGTAAAAGTAACCCCACAGATTAAAGAGGCAGCCAGGATTTCAACCACAATGTATTCAATTTAAAAGCCAGTTCAGTTCAGTGCAGTCCAAGAGACCTTGCTTTAAATAATGAGGCTCAGGCTTGCTTCATATTTTTGGATGCTATCATAATGGTAAATTTTATGTCCAGGGCCAGAGTGAGAATCCAGGCAACTGTCCTTAGGCACGGAACATATATGAGTCACATAATGAGATCTGAATTACAGATCTGGTTTGACTGGACTTGGGGGTTGTGCCCTGCAGATAGTTGACAAAAACAAGAGCAACTGAAAAGGGAATAGTAGGGAGTGATAATGTCTACAATTGCTGTAATACATTTAAACTAAAATCACATAAAATAAAATCCTCTTCCCACAAAGCTCTACAATGATAGTGAAAATGGTATATAGCAATATGTTACAAAACACAAAGTACTTCAGATCAGGACCTTGAGAGCATAACTTCCAGATATATATAGATATATATATATATATATTAGTGCAGATATCATCATGGTCTTTCACTTAAAATGTTAAGCTAATGCTCAATAGCAATGAACAAACCAAATGAAAAGATAGGATAAATGCTTCAAAGAGAGACCCACTGGGGATCATTCAATAAACAAACCAAATCAGGATCAGGACTTTTCCTGAGATGAAAACATTGGAAGTTGCAAAAATACATGGAAGAAAGCAAACTTGTTTGGCCTGCTTTTACTCTTCTCTGCATGGCTGCTTGTCCACACCTCTGGGAACAAATTACTAGGTTAAAGGGAACTTTGATCTGGACTAGAATGGTTTTCCTTGACAATGGGCTTTTCTTTACCAGCATTCCCACTGCCTGCCCCATCCAATAGTAAGAGCGTTGCCATTAGTTGTGGCTTTTGAAGTCTGACTCCAAGCACTCCTCTTGGCAGAAGGCAGCTTCTCTGCAGCTATCTCAGTTTCTTTGCCTTGCCTTGTAGACATTATAATCTAAGAACAAGTAGACAGCCTGGGAACATGGAAAAATGCTGGACTTGTGGGATGCAAGTCTTCCTGCTTCACTGGAAGTAGGATGCCAGGGGTAGATCTAGCAGAAACCAAATGTGACTTTGTAGCTGAGCTTGGGAGCTCTGATATACACAGGCACTGTTTCCCCGTCTGCTGCATAGACTCTCTCTTGCTCTTTCATCCCTTTTTTTTGGCACTGCTCCTGACACTGACTCAAAATGACAAGTCACAAGATTTTTTTTTTGTGAGTGCGAGGTTGGAATATGTGTCTCAAGCAGGTTTTGGGTAGCCAATGTTCTGAGGGGAAACAGCCATGATAATAGCCAATATTTTGGGGAGCCATGCTGCCACCTCCACTTTGTCCCACCATGTTGTTCTTGCTCAGTGGGAAGGGAATTTCAAGTTTTACAGCGTGTACTGCAGACACGGTTTCGCCATTTCATTCCCTGTGTAATCCTTGTATCTCCTAGAAAGAGCTTTATTACCAACTCCATATGTTCTGAGGACTACTTTCCTTTCAAACAGTCGAAACTTGTGGGATAAGAAACTACGTCTAAATGAAGTGGTATCAGTTCTGGCAGAGGGAATTCCGTTTTGGCACATTGCTGATCTGGCCAACAAGTGTATTTCTTTATCTGCCTGACTGAAGATTTTGACCATGGAGATAAACAGGTCAAAATTGTCTGAAAAGAAAGTTATTAACCTAGAGGGGCAGTGGCTTCATATATCTAGAGGACTCTTGACCTTGATCGGATGTTTTTGACATATTAAAGAGTGAAAAAAATCTCTTGTTCCCTGTCAAGAAGATTATTTTATCTGTAATGTAATTGAGAAGAGTAAAGAGATACAAGGCACACTGGTAAGCACATAATGTTACATTAATGTCTGTAACTTCTTGGGTTGTCTGAAACAAGATTGCTGATATAGCAAATCACCCCCCCTCCCCCTCCTAACCTCCAAATGGATGGTTTGTGCTCACACAGAATCCTTGCCCTTGGATGGCTTAATTACTCTGGGCTCCCTGAAGAGGCTTAGCTAGTCATGGGGCTTGGTCTAGAGGGGGCCTCTTGCTTGCACTCATACAGCTGCACCTACACTGTGGGTTTTGCCAAGATAGCTATAGGTGGGTTGTTTTTCTATCCTCCCAGCCAAGTACTTGTGTTTGCAAAACTTTTTCAAATGTAGACCTGGATAGTACTTCACCTCAGCAATGGGGTTTCCTCTCAAGAGCATGTTTTATTTAAGGATTTTTTTTTTTTCTCTTTTGAGCAAGACCAGTAGCAGGTGGGTCCTAGCCAAAGTTTAAGTTTGTTCTTTCAAGCCAAAATCTTTTGTTCTTGCCATTGGCAACTTTGCATGCCTGTATCATACAATGAAATGTTGCCAGAGGGAAAACTTCATATTAAAACTTCACTGATTTATCTTCCTTTCTCTTGCAATTTTCTCTGAACAAAAGCTTTCTGCCTCATATTTCTCAGCATGGATCTCCTTCTAGACAAAGACAGTGAAAATTTCTCAGCAAACTGACAAGGCTTTCCAAAGGTGATACCTTTTCTCTCCATGAAAGTAAAATTTTCCTACTGTGCCTGTAATAGTATATTTAATATTTTAGTTCAAAAAGAACAGGACTCAGAAATGCAGTACAAGCTAATGTGCCACCCCCTTACCCCCTTTCCAGCTGTACCTGAGAGAAGGTGAGTTTTGTTTTCTGAGATTTCCAGTGCTGGGGATGTTTGAGGTGCTCAGCAGCGTGCTTGATGGGGCTCATACACCTTCAGAGCCCTGCCAGGTGCAGAGACCAGTGGACCTGGAGGCCCTCAAGGCTTCTTCCTTCCATAGAGCATGAAAGTTTCTGGGATCCACCAGCCCTTAGCTGCCAACCCAGCACCTGGGGTGGGAACCCAGCTACTCCAGTCACCCATTGTCTTTTCAAGAGCTCCAAGACCAAACCAATGGGTGGAGAGTGTTGCAAAGTGACAAAATTTGATGCAAACAGGACCTTCAGAGGGGGCTGATGTTCTGTGATTTTTGTAACCACTGTAAAACTGAGCTTTGCTGAATCCTGGCATGCTTTCAGCACAAGCCCTTAGTGGCTGCCTGGGGCTGAACTGCTTTTTACACCTGATTTGCTCTTCATGGAACACTGGTGCTGTTTGGAATATATAACATAAGTCTACATGGTTTTATACAGGTTTTAATTTCACTTTGACACCTTATATAGTAGCAGACTACTCTGTTAGCTACCTTTTTAATTTTAACAGCCCATTTTAAAATTAAAACTTTAAGGAAAAGGGAGTAGTGAGTAGTGTGGAGAAAAGGAAAGGACTTCTCTTAATAGTTTATATTAAACGTTCAGAAAACTAAGTTTGTGTGTTGTTACAGCTTTTCAGGACTCCATCTGGAGTCTACAGCCTGTGCAACAGACTAAAGTTTCCTGGCTCATCTGCTGCCAAATGAAGAGGGTGTGTGCTTGCACCAACATACACACCTTAGGTTGTGCAGCTGTAATAAATGTGTGCAGTGTAAAGTTTTTCCCTCTCGTTAAAAACTAGTCTTTCCTGGAATAAACTGGTGGGCAATCATGGAAAAAATGGTGAAATTAGGCTGCTGTCATGGAGCAGCTATGTTCCTTGTGTTCAGAGGAGGGCCACAGAAATGATCAGAGGGATAGAACACCTCTCCTGTGAGGAAAGGCTGACAGAGTGTGGATTGTTCCACCTGGAGAAGAAAAAGTTCCAGGGACATCTTATTGCAGAATCTTATCAATGGTTAAGGAGGGCTTAAAAGAAATATGGGGCCAAGGTTTTTAATTACATCTGTAGGAATAAGATGAGAATTATTACTTTGAAACTATAAGAGTAAATTTAGATTAAGTATAAGGAAGAAGTTTTTTATGATGAGGTTGGTGAAACATTGGAGCAGGTAGCCCAAAGAGCCTGGAAAGATTTAAGGCTGAGTTAGATCTGGCTGTGAGCAACCTGATCCTGTTGAAGATGTTCCTGATTATTGCAAGGGGTTGGACTGGATGGCTTTAAATTTTCCCCAAACCATTCTGTGGTCCTAGAGCAGGAAGGTAAGTTTTACATACTATCCCTCTGCCATTTGTTTGCATGCAAGGAGAAAATGTAAGATAAGTTTGTTATGGTGCTGTCTGGAGAGGACAGCCATGCTTGTGATACACCTAAAGTGACATATGTCCATGAAAAGTGAGATTGACTGAGAGTTTTGGATGTTATTCTTGGACTAGTGTTGTCATGTTTGTCAACTTGTCCTCAGTGTGCACCTTTGCATAAAGGAATGGGGAGGAGGAAAGCAGACTTAGTAACACAGTGCAGAGACATGACACATGCATACATTCATTTGGGGTTTACATGCATGTTCATGATGCAAATGTATATGGTCTATGGCTGAAAAGGAATTCTGGCCTTGAAGTCATGTGGGCTCCAAAATCATAGTCAGGATAAAAGTGGTGAAAACAGCTTTGCTGCAAAGAAAAAAAGTATTCATTTATTTCTGCCTCTCATCTCCTTAGTTCCACCAACCAGTCTCAGTAGCTGTGCAGAATTATTGCTGCAGCAGTTAGGTTTTAAGGTGGGTGGGAATTTTCTAGTGGATACTGTTCTCCTTAGAAAATACCACTTCACTGAATTCAAAGCTTCTTGTGAAAGTGCTGTTACAATATTGTGGAAATGTGCCTTACCAGAAGAGGAATTTTCTCAGCACCATGATCAAGCACTGCAATTAGAAGAAAGCTCCACTTCCAGAATAGCCTGTATAGTTTAAGAGGCTTTTTTACTTCTTGAGAGCTGGAGCTCAAAATGTGGGAACTTCTCCAGGGCCAAGAGCTCTGACCTGCCTTGGAGGTGGCTTCCTGTTCAGATGAAGTTCAGAATGGGAGCTTCTGAATTTGAGCTTTGAAACCTTGACCTCAAAGGAGCGAGAAAAGGTGTTTCACACTGCTGTATTCTCCCTTCCATGAATTGCCTCTCAGTGCATGGCTCTGGTGAGACACCTTCAATTAGGTGTGGAAACAGCCTTTGGTTTAGGATGAACTTGGCAGGTGTTATTATGTCAGAAGTCAGTCTCTCCTGTGTTACCTCATGACAGTGCTCGTGAGCAGGTGTTCAGCCAGGCAATACATGTTTAAGTTGATGTTGAATCAGGATCACAGTGGATCAATGGCCTCTGTCAAAACTCAGTGGCCCTCCTGGACAGACTGAATTTGTTTGCCAACACTGAGGTGCTGGAGTGTAATTTTGGATCAATGCAGATCACTGCACATTAGGCAGTAAGGAACAGCACACCAGGACAGTTGCATTGAGTCATGTGGCATCCATCTAGTTTTACAACTCTGGTGCAAATTTTTCTCCCTTCCTGGTGGACGTGCTTCTCCATCTTGGCTAATGCAGTTTCCTCTGTGTTCATGGGGAAGTGACTCTGTAGAATAAGCTCAGTTTCCTGCCTAGGAAATGCTCAGCAGTGTCCAGACACTCCTTTCATAATATGCCTTGGGATGTTGTGACAGAGCAGACTCAGCCAAGGAGTAGTTAATGTTTAATCTAAGGAGCAGAGTTCCTGGCTCTTCAGACAAATTCTGTTTGCAGGTGACTCAACAGGGCAGGAAGTGATATCTATGGGTATCAAGTACCTACAGCCAATGCACACAGTGCAGTGGTATGGAATTTTGTAGTGGCACAAGTATTATGTTGGGGGAGCTTGGCAACTCAGCAGGGTTTTGGATTGAACAGTCATTTGCAAGCAGGGATAAATGTTCAAAATAGCTGCCCTTGTGCTCCTGGATCACCTAGTCTTCCTTCCCTAAAATTATCCAATTGATTTCCACAGAGGCCTGATGTGAAATCTTTAAAAATGGTCTCATAATCGTGTGCTGGGAGATATGTAAAGAAGTGCCGGTTCAGAGAGAGAGCTGTAAAAACGAGAGCAATTGAAAGTGAAATTCTCTTACCAGCAACAGATATTGTGAACCAGCAGCTCAGCCCTTCCAGGCAATAATTTGGGATTTCATTGACCTACTATGCCATTTGTTCCCTTTT
The DNA here is from genome assembly GCA_013399915.1 of Illadopsis cleaveri. Taxonomy (NCBI): domain Eukaryota; kingdom Metazoa; phylum Chordata; class Aves; order Passeriformes; family Timaliidae; genus Illadopsis; species Illadopsis cleaveri. Next base: position 24,254 of record VXBB01004569.1, on the reverse strand, counting down.
GATACCTGAGTGTTCTCTAAGATGTGATTCTCCTCTCCTTTCTGACTGATGGGTTGGATTTGTTTGGAGGCACACTAAAAAAAGGAGGCAGAGGAACTACAGCTGAAGAAAGACTGAGTTTAAACTAGATTCTCATGGATTTAAGGAGTGAATTTCAGACTGGTCAGCCTACTGCCAGAAAGTTGTGAGTCAGATGCAAATGAATTTCATAGTTTCTGCTGACACTCTCCTAGCTACATTCTTCCTCAAGTGTGCTATGGGAGTTTACAGTTGCTCTCAGCAAAGCTATTCTTGAGTTTATCCAGCTGTTCTCTGACTGTAGAATCACAGGTTTTCTGGCTGTCCCCTAGCCATCAGCACAATGCCAACAGGGACTTTGCTTTCTCAGTGACTTGTGCTGTTTCAAATGCTGCTTCAATGGGAGACATCACTCCCTCCACACTGAGCAATTTTGTAATTGTGCATATGGAGAGCTTGGCTGCTGTGACTGCATCTAAGGCAGACAGAAAGGAGTGGGGGAGTAGGAGAGAGTGGACGAGAAGGACGTGCTACATCCATCCCTTCCTTGGGCTCTCAGGAAACAGAGGTGATACAGGGGTGTCTTCAGCTGAGGTGGTTTCAGCAAGGGTTCAGACTTGCTGGAGTCTGAGTTCTCTGTCTCCCAAGAGTGCCAGTGCAGAGAGCTATTCTCCATCCTGCTACCTCAGCCAGGCACTCCAGCAGGCACAGGTTGGTGTGGATTGCATCTGATGTGAGAGTGGGCTAGAACTGAGTGCAATCTGTGACAGAAATTTGCCAACAAGGCAGCAATTATAGATATGGGATTATATGCGTGATGGACCATTGCCACTTCTGTAATGTTTCTGGAGAGAATGACAGGAGCCATTTTAGGATGAGGCTGCAACTCCCTGTTCTGTGTCAGGGATCTTTCCGTAGCTGTACAAGAAGATTAAGAAGTCCAGAAGCAAAAAGTTGTAATCTGTGCATAACTCCTGGTTCGTGCTGAGACAAAGTGAAAAAAGCAGCTTCTCTCAGTGGTGCCAAGCAGTAGGACAGAGGCAACGGGCAGAAATTGATTTACAGGAAGTTTCACCTGAGCATGAGTAAAAACTTCTTTACTTTTTGAGTGACTGGGCATTAGGACATATTGCCCAGAGAAGCTGAGGAGTCTCTTTCTCTGTAGACACTCAAAAGCCATCTGGACAGAATCCTGAGTAGTGTGCTGTAGGGAGTCGTGCTTGACCAGGCAGGTTGGACTAGATGACCTCCAGTGGTGCCTTCCAGCCTTAACCATTCTGTGACTGTGAGATCTGGCCCAAGTCCTGGTCTGATGTCCCATTACAATGCTAACACCGCTATTGTGCCTCCTCAGGAAGCCAAACAGATTTTCTTTAATGAGAGTTTCTTAGGGATGGGGCAAGTAATATATTAGGGTAGGCTGCTTTTTCTCAATGGATATTCAAAGATCATAATCTGGGAGAGTTTCCAGCTCATTCTAGCTTTGTTTCCTTAATAGAAGTCAGTATGGATCAGAGCCATACGATATTTCTAGTATGCAGATTGCCAGACATCTAAAATAATGTATGGACCTTCTTGTCCCAAGAGATCAATGAGCCTATGGATAGCTTTCTTCAGAAAAGCCTATCTGCCTTTGTCTGATAGCTTTCCTTTCAAAATAGGCAAATATAGAATTTCTGAGTTAGCAAGGACATGACAGTTTGGACTAGCTAAGCCAGATTTGGATGCTGCCGAGATGAAAAAGTGGGATTTTTTTTTTAGAGTTTCCTCTGGCAGAGAAAAGTTTCACTAGCATTCTTGGTCAAAGCCTGTCTGAATCTGTTTTCTAGCAGAAAACGTGCTCATCTTTCCTCCCACTTCTGTAACAGTCTCATTGCAGAGGATTATGGTGGTGGGAAGAAGCAATTGCATTGGTTTTGAGGGCTCAGTTTGCTGTGAGCACCCCAGCCTGCGCTCTATGCTGTCTGGAAAGAATGACGCAAGGAAATAGGATCTCAGAGCCTGGGGAGAAGCTTTGCAGACCACCTGGCTTTCAAATTCCTGGCACTGCTCAAACTTGTCTCTGTAGGAAATCCATGTTCTAAGTCAAGCTCAGGTCACATGAGAAAATGAATTTGGCAGGAATATTATGATTCCCTACTGATCTGCCAACAAATCCACCCCAAGCATCTTGCTCCATGGCTCTACAAGAATAGAGCAGCACAACTGACAGCCCAGAGTAGAAAAGAGGTACTTATAGAAGTGCCTGGAGGTGGCTTGTGCAGGCTCTGCCATGTTCCAATGCTGCTGCAAACTGACTTCCCCTAGCACTGCATTCTCCTTTTACAGAAAAAGAAGAGGCAAGGGCTGAGGAAGAGCTTGAAAGCAAAGAGAATTAAGGTGGCAGAAAAAACACATCCCTTAGTCTTAGTGTTCTATGTTCCTACTGTCCTAGGAAGACCTCAGTTCTTCTGGGTGCTATTTAGCCACTCAAAAAGTGTACAAATGTAGGGAAATTCATACTTCTGTGCCCACCTGACCTCCTCTGACATCATTAGTTGCAACTGGTGAGATGTCGTTGCATTTAAGTACTGTCTTGTGCATTGTTTTTCCCAAAATATCTCAGCTTCAGAGCAAGATGCATAAAGAAAATGAAATTCAAAGTGACTTTGGCACAATTATAGTAGAAATAAGCAGCTATTGAGCTTAATGCAGATGCCATGATGGGAAATATAATCTCATTTCCTCTTACTTTTTTGTCTTTTGTGATAGGTGCTCTATTACCAACTTTATATGGGATGTTCAAAAATTTTATTGCATTGAGCATATTTGGGAATTGGGAGGTCTCTTTATTACAGAAGGCAGAGGTTTTTGAGATGGGCTGTCAACAACTTGCAGTGCTTTGACATCCCTTCAAGGTGACTGGATGATGTGCTTGGTACAGAAGTGCCCCTGGGGGCAGTATAACTGGAAACAGTGGATTGTCTCTTCAGGCCGCAAATTTTTGAAAATTAGAGGCCTGAAATTAGATATGTAAATCAGTCCTTCTGTATGCATAAGCACAAACATAACAATGGAAGGTCCTGATTTTCAGAGCTGTTGCTGTAAGATCTAACTGTGGGCACTCAAGGCTGAAACTGTGAACTGAGATGTTTCCTAGAGGAACTGAGTAACCACACTTTTGAATAATTTTACTTTAGGTTTGTGAATGTGACTGTGTATGAGTTTATGTGCCTATTGATTTCTGTATCTTGTATAAATGTAAGGCATACATATATTTACTTACAGAAGACATGTTTGTATCGTCAAATAAATACACAGACAACTAAGCATATTCTTTGTATTCATTTATATTTAAATTGCCTTAGTTTTGCTAGGAGACAATTAGAAATATCTAATTATTCACTGAAATAGAGAACAACCTGAAGAAAATTCTTTTAAAATCCAGGTATGAGAAAAGCAACTGAGACTGATGGCATTGGTCCCTCCCCTGGTAATCATGGAAAGAGAGTGGGTATGGCTGCAGTCACTGCAGCACTGTGGGTGCAACAGCATTTTGCTTTCCTTCAGATTGTTTTATCCAGTGCTCTCCTCTCTTTGGGGGGGTAGGTAAAGGTGGCAAGCAGGAGCCTGAGAGCAGAGTTTGTGAAGTGGCTGAGGTCTGGATTCTAGAAGCTGAATGTGCTGTCTTTATGTGTGTTGGGGTTATATCTGCTCTGCAACTCTCAGGGGATCGAAGCTGCTTTGGTTAGTTAGTGGGAAAGGCTTCTGCTCCCACGTTGCACTGACCAAATATGTGAGCAGCAGGAGAAGGCAGCAAATAGGCTGAAGGAGCCAAGTTATTTCAAAGGCAGTCTTTGGTGAAAGGCCACCTGCCTGAGGCTGAATGAGGCATCCTCCTCCTTCCCTATGCAGGTGGGAGGAGGTGGATGCTAGCAATGCCCCAAAGGGGGGGTTGTACACCAGGAATCCTTTTCAAGGTGAAAACATCGATTTGCCAGTGCCCTCAAAAATTGAAGAAGCAAAAGGGGGGAATTAAGGCTTGTACCATGCTCAGACGGGTGCTCTGGATTCCCGATGGCCTGTTAAGGAATCAATTAAACCACGTAGTTAGAGCTAGGATACACACAGCTGACAGCAATGGAAAGAACAGGACGTAAGACACTTGCATGCCAGGGGGAAAGGAAGCAGATCGAAAGTCTTCCCTTAACACTTTTTCTGGACGTGTCTTGCTGCCGTTGGAGCTTTCTCTAACAATTTTGGACGTGGATTTTGCCAGGAGGGGCTGTGGGCCCTCCCTGCTGGGAGGGTTGGAAGAGGAGAGCGGAGGGATGGCCAGGTCCGCCTGGAGATGTCCTGGGTGCTTCCACTCATCTATTTCCCGGAGAGCCACCTGATGGTGCTGTTTGTTCAAGTTCCCGGCCGCCGAGGCCCCTCCGAGCCTGCAGAGCTGTGTGTGGACCTGCATGTAGATCTGCCTTATCACAGGGCGTTTAATTAATAAATAAATGATAAAAAAAGGGCTACATCGCCCACCTGGCTCTGGCAGTGGGAGTTCACCTCTCTGTGAGGCCCTGGGGCAACAACAGATGGGTTTTTAAGCTCAATTTCAAGAAAGTACCTTGGAAAAGGTCTGGGGGAGGCCAGGCCTGGGTGTCTGCATTTTGTAAAGGCTGACGATGGCTTGCTAGGTTTTCCTAATTTATTTTGCATTCTCCTCACAGTTTCCATTGTGGAGCTTTCCCGTACAAGGATTAACCATCACAAGCGGTGCAGTGCAGCTCTGGCAACCTCCCTGGAAAACACGCATCCTGAATAATGATGACTGCTGAAGGCAGGACCAAAAATCCACCCTTCTGTTCCTTAAATCAGCACTGGCTAGCAGCACCCCAGACAAAGGGGTGGCACTCCTGTTCCCACAGCCTGCCCCTCTTGCAAACCTGGCTCACTCTCTGCAGGGGCCCCCATCAAAGCACTCAGGCAAGGCAAGAAATGTTAACTATGGGGATGCTCCTGCTCAGCATCCTGTATCTATTTGGGGGAGCCAAGCTCCCCAGTTCCTCTGGCTTGTGTTTTCCATTTTAGGGACCAAGACCTGCAGTTAAGGGCTAGCAGTGCTTGAGGTGATGAACAATCAGGACCAGCATGTGGGGAGAACAAGCAGCTCAAACTCCTGCCTTGCCTGGTTCACTTTCTGCTTGTGACAGAGGGCAGGAAATAATGCGTAGCCCAGGTTGCCCTACTCACTCCTGCCACAGGCAGCACCACCAGTGGGTCTTGCTGAAGTGAACAGGCTGGCTTCTCATTTGTTTCTTGCTGTCAGGATGATGAGTCCAACTAGATTTCTTTCTGTTTGTGTTTGCTGCTTGTTTGTGCTGACAAAACACATGCATAGTTTGTAGTTCCCTCATTTCAGCTGGTTGCTGTTCCATTTTAATGTGAGGCACTTCGTTGGAGGTCATTTACTCAGTATGCTGCTGGGCCATTTACAAATATGAACTGATGAATATTTCATCATCGTTCACCAGGAATTCTGTTGAAGTGTAGAGCTGCATGGCAGTGAGTAAGTATGTGATGCAGTCAACCTGAAATCATTTCTTTGCAGCATCTCTCATCAGGCATGCTAACTGCTGACGTTTGGAAGAGGGAGGAATACATATATGTATTAATACAATACTCTTTATCTCACCTTGATTCTACTAAATATCCATGGAATCAGTGTTGCTTTGGGAAGGGGCTCTTTCGATGAAATAGCAAGAGCAGCCATCTAATCCCATTCACTGTAAGTGCAGTATCCAGTCTTCCTTTCCTTCCCGCAGTGCCACACCTCCGGGAGGGAGGCTCTGCTGGAATCAGAGACTCCCTCTTTAGAATGGGCACTTGCAGCAGAGGAGGTGGTGAGACCAATTTATCTTGCTGCAAAACATTCTAATGGAAGCAGGGCACAGTGTGCAGGGGACACATGTCCATGTTAATGTCTGCTTGAGACTGCAAAGAGCCTGGAGCAATCGTTCTGCAGAGGGATACCCAAGCTATTTATCTCAGAGACCAATGATGATTCAGGCACCAGCATCATTAGGTGTTTTATTGCTGAACCAACTGAAAAAATCAGTCTGGGATAGAGTACCAAGGTTGACAGCAGGGTCTGTAAAGGTAGTTTACCCTGCAGCTGTGAGGGATTATGTTGCTCTGTTGATGGTGGAGTGGCAGCAGAATGTTCCAGCTGCATGATGCAGATATGCTGGTGGCAGTGCCTCCCTCCTCACCTGCTGACTGAGGAAAAGCCAGTGGGAAGGTGTCCTCTGTAATGGTGGTGTTTACACCAGTGTAAAACAGTATTGCACTCCTGAATTTCCTGGATTGTGTAGCATTCATGGTGATTTGATAACCAGGGCTGTGGAGCACTGTGTTTTGCTAGTGAGAAAATAATCCAGCCAACAGGGCCCTGTAACCATCCATGCATCTTCAGCCCTTTCCTTTGGTGCTGTTGGTGGCAACCCTGGGGGCCTGAAGGAACAAAGGTTATTGTGACTGTGTCAGATATGGCAGGGGAAAAGGAGGCCATGTGTACTTGAAAGCCATCTCCATCCCTGTACACTCAGAATCCTCTCTCTGGTGCCCAGACCACAGGGATGGGCTGCAAAATCTGCCTGCTCTTTATTTAATGTTGGATGGTTTTCTGCTGCTTCTGAGCTAGAGTGGAGAAGTTGTGAATAGACAAAATTTGGTAGCTGTGTAGGAAGTAGGGGGTCATCTTGACATATGCAGAGGAGAAAAGTTGGTAGTTTGGAACCAAGCTCCACAGTTCCTCTGAGTGAAAAATGAGATAGACTCCTCATCTTTACACTTTTTCATCTCAGCTTGTCAATTTTAATATACCAATATTGATGTTAATATGTCAATATTGCAGTTTGCCTGGCACAGTCTGTGCCTGTGCAACAGGCCACCCGATGCTTCACTGCAGCAGCCAGGTCCTGCAAACCTGAATGCTCTGCTTTGTGTGAAGCTCTTGACATACACTGTGCAGAACAGAGGTGGGAAATTTTCGAGACTGAGCAAGTTTTGTGCTGGTGACACTGCCTAGACTCTGCTATTCAAAGAGATCTACTATGTACTCCTGGTATATAAACTAGCCCACAGCACCAAACTACCTGGAACTACCTTTAATGATTGGTAGGGTTTTTGCTTCAGGGTTTTTTTTTTCTTTTCTTGTTAAGATTTTGTGAACTCTGTAGAGACTGGAAGTCTGTAGAGCATGGACAGCCCACACTGTGCTATTCATATCTGCTTATATATGTATAGATGTACAGTATGCCTTCTATTATTGCATGTTTTGGAAGAACCCCCAGAGAGCTCTGGTTTTCCTAGGCACAATGTCATACCTGTCCTTTGGTTCCTTCCTCCCAAAAGGGCCCAAACACTGTGAAGGCATATGCTGAAAAACTAGGGTTAGGTGGGATGTACTTTTTTGTGACTGCAAACTTTAATCACCATTCTGCCAGACCCTTCATTAATATGTCTGGGAAAATAAATATTTTTTGACTTCTTTAAACTCTTCTGTGCTTCGTCTCTACTATTTATGAGTGTGTTTTGGAAGGTTTTTGTTTGTGTTTTATTCTCTTTAAACTTGACTCATCTCTTCATGTTTTTTCAGGCTCATAGCGTACAATACAAAGTGCTCAGTGAAAGCCAGCTTGTAAAAGGAGGATAATGTCTGGAAGTTAGATATATGGGAACTTGATGCCAATATTCATGATATGCAATGAAAGCAGGCAGTGTGGAAAAGAATGTGAGGGTGTCCTAGACTCCATCATAGTCTTTATTGGGCTTCGTAGTAGATTTTTAAAAAATATACTTGGATTTTTAATTTGACAAAATGTAATGACAGAATGAAACTGATTTTGTAGTCAGTTTTTCCAAAACAGCTCAATTAACCTGTCGATCTTTAAAATACAATTAATACTTTTTGTAGAGTGAGACTTCTTTTCTGTGGGGGTGCAGGCATGTGTGGGTGGTTACTGAGCATATATGGTACTCTAATCTCTTCTCACTGTCTCTCTTCCATTCTCTATTTTTGAGGCACACAGATATTATGGGCTAGAATTTGCCACTTCTGTCAACCCAGAAATAAACAGGACTAGTCATAGGGCAAAACATGACTTGCTACAAATGCAAGTGACAGAAATTGTACCTGAATGGTCATTTTTAGCAACACTTGGTTAGTTTCCAAAGTGGAGAGCAAGTTAATGAACTTGTATTAGGATCTAGGAGAACAAAGAAGAATGTTTGCCATTCTAGAGCACTTTGGTGAAGGGAGGGCAATTACAATGGAAATTACTATTTAAGGCAGTGTCTAAATTTTGGTTGAGGGTAGGTTTTCTCAGCAGCATAGCTGACATTTCCCAGTATTTCACACTCTGATTTTACAGTACTTCAGCCATGAGTTAAGTAAGTTCAGACTTTGCATGAAAGAGTAAATATGGCAGATTTCACTTTTTTTACTTAAAAAGTAGGTGCTGCACCTCTCTGTGTCACCCCTTAGTCACTTTTGTTACCAGACATGGTTACTATATGTTCTGCCAGCTGATGTCTTTGCTTGTCCATCTCCTAAGGAAGTTTGGACTGTGAGAACCATCAAATACAGTTTAGATTTCAGTGTGGCAGAGGAAGGACAAGAGGCAACAGGCACAAGTCGCAGGGTGAGAAATTAGAGCTGGATGTAAGGAAGAAAATTTTCACGGATAAGATCGCCAAACATTGTAAGAAGTTGTTCAGAAACACTGTGATATCTCATCTTTGGAAGTGGGACTAGATGACCTCCAGAGGTTCTTTTGTGCTTATTATTCTGTGGTTCTATGATTTTGTGCAAGTGTTTGAGCAAGTGTCTTGCACGATCCATACTGCCTCTGTAAGGCACCAGAAAGACTCCCAAGCAAGTGTCTTTGTACCCCTTTCAGAAACAAAACTCCCTCAAGACTCTCCATACCATGATCAGTTTTCCACAGCTTTGCAGGCTGCCACCCCTCACCTTATGCACAATTAATTTTGGTTTTGCCTTTATTTTCCTGTATGTGAAAATGGCTTTTAGACCCATCTCCAGCTGAAAATATCTGCTTTAATGACAAAACTGAAATGTAGAGTGAAACTCAAAAAAATTAGGCTTACTTCAGCCAAAGAGTTTTCCAGGTATCTCCCTGTGCTTCTCAACAGATTCCCATGGAAAGCTTCTTTCTCTGGCAAGTGTTGCTAAGGGGGATTTGTATGAGACAGTTCTTCTCTTTTTGCCAACTGATTTAATTGATGAGCTCCCTCCTCTTGTTCCTCTCTAAAGTTTCAGACAACCAGGCCTAAACAGACTGCAAATAAACACTATATCAACATTCAAAATGGAATGGAGAAATTGGCTCAGGTTTCAAGAGGTTGAAATGAGGATCAATGCTTTGGATCAGCCAAATGTTGTTTAGTCCATGCCAACACACAATTCTGAGTAAGGCACAAGGCAAACAGAAACTTTTTCTATAACTTAAGTTTTGAAAAAAATTTCCTCTCTTACTCAGAAAAAAAAATTGCAGAAGACTACTTATCCACAAGTTTTCTATGTTTTTCCAGAGTTATAGGACAGTTCAGGCTGGAACTGAACTTGGGAAATCTGTAGTCCCACCTCTTGCTTAAAGTAGGATAGGCAGTGAGGTTAGACGAGGTTACTAAAGATTTTACTCACCCAGGTCTTTAAATCCTCAAGGACAAAAACTTCATAACCCCCTTGAGCTATGACTCTTCCAAAGAGGTCAATTGTTCCAAATTTTGTGAAAAAACACCAGTAAGCTGAAGCCCTAGTTCAAAGGAGCATGTTGCATTGTCAGCAGAGAACAGGCTGACTACGGCCTGAATAAGTCATTAAGGTGTCCTCCAGCCTTCCCTTAGTAAAGTGGATCTGGTGGCACTGGAGGTGCCAGAAAGACTGTATTCTAGTTCGAGTTGCAGCTGAGCTTCAGTGCCATCACTAATGCTGGCACTTTCCTTGCCTTCAGCCCTGGAGCTCATCCAGTTCTGGACAAAGTCACACCGGCCTTAAAACCCAGTGCTGAACTCTGGAAGAAACATGGAGGTTTTTGTTAATTTGGTGTGAATGAGAAAAACAATTGCTGAAGGGTACTCCTTTATTAGCTGTTAATGAAGACAGTTCAGGATTTCTGGCTGAGATCTGATGCAATTATATGTTACTTTTGAGTCTTCTTTGCAGAAGCAGCTGCAACCTGGGTAAATGGCAGTGTATGCCAGCTGAGCAGAAAGATGGCACAAGTTACTGCGTACGACCAAGGAAGTCCTGGTTGAGAAAATATGGCCAGAATTCTGTGGGAAGACAGACAACTGTGAGGTATAGAATCAACAAAGTTCCTGAGCACTTGCAAAGTCCCTTCTGCCAGATGTTGTGGCCTCAATATTCGGGCCACTTTCATGAATTCTCATGAGTGATCTATGAGAGTAAGATGGAAAAGTTTCTTGCTTCATTGTCCCTGTTTCCTTTTTCATGGACTTGATGAAGCACCTTTTCTGGGTCAGTTTCAATGGGACAGATGAATTTCTGGCATTTATCTTGATACCCAATGCCAAGAAAAAAAATCAATATTTAATAATTCCTTCTTAATATACTTCCTGTGTCCCTGCTCAGAATATCCAAGGTCACCAAGAGCTGCACAAAGGCATGGGAACAGTAAAAGCTGTGCTCTGAATGCTGTCACATGCTGTCTGTTGTTAGGGTCATAGGTTGCTTTCAAGGACTTCCCATAGCAGTGTGTAATAATAATCTTAATCTCACATACTCAAATGGTTTCTTTATTAACTAAGCAAGGACAAGAAACAGCTTGTTTGAAGTAATGCATGTTTCCTTTTGATAATGATGCCCTCCATCAGCCTATTCATTGTAGAAGTAGTGCCTAATTAACAGCTTTCCTATGGTCCCTTGTCCCCCTCTGGTGTGGCTCAGAGTTCAGTTATGGTGGCTTTTTCATATTTGTACACTGCCACAGAGGCCTCTCTCTTTGTCCTGCTAGAGAAGAATGACAAGCTATGGCTTGTATTTTGGGATCATTACAGAGACAAACATGTAAGACAGGGCCTGACGTGCTGAGCTTACTTCACTCAGTGGGAGTGAAGGGGTAAAAATCATCTGAAGTGTACAAGTAACGCAAGCTTCAAATTAAAGGAGGTTAGGATACCCAGAAGCCCAAATGTTACTCATAGTTAATTGAATCTACACTTCCAGATTTTCTTCAGGATGTTGTACTCAAATACACACATTTCCTTCACACTTTAGTCACAGGACAATTCAGATAAGTTGAGACTTGTTTTCCACAAGGGAGAAAGTGCTTTCAGCACAGTCTTTTAATTTTGTAGTGTATACTAGACATTCTGTGGAGTTTTTTGCTGCTTTTTCCCTTTCAAACTGTGCTGCTGTATATCCTTTACAGCTCAATATGTTGTTCAGTGTAGGGACTGAGTCCTTACGAGAAGAACCCTTCTGCAGTCCTTGGGTAGTTCCCTGTAAGATTCATGCAACTTAGTGCACAGGTGGTCATATTTTACCTCTTGTTCTAATCAACTTTCCTGCTTTTTCCTGTCTGTGTTGTGCTTCAAGTTTCAGGGATATTTGCTGTTTGTATCTGTGCTGGCCCTACTTTTAACCAAAAAGGCAATAGGAAATTAGGTTGTCTTTTGCAACTGATTTGCTAGCAAATCTGTGCTTGATAATGAACAGGTAAACCCTCTGATTCTACTCAGTGGCCATAGGCCTCTATTAATGGTTTCATGTGCAGAGAGCTGGTGTTTTAGAACCAGCAGTTTCAAGAACAAGCAGCTTTTTTTCCGTGTTGACACTGCAAGTAACAACCACAAAAGTTTGGAGACCTCGTCTTTGCCTATAAATACTCCAAATGAATCTTTCTTGGCCTCTTATAAGGTCTTGTAACTTAAACTATGTGGTAAAATCCAACCACTGAGGATTTATGAAGCTTGGGTAATGACAACTTATTGACCTCTGTGTTCTTGCTCATTTACAAAGAGAGTTAGCTGAAGGAAAGACATTCATACTTTATTACTCTTCCTTGAACAATGACATTTTTATTCCTCAAGAATTGTTTTTCTTTTTAATTTGGAGACAAAACACAATTTCCCTTAATTTGACACATAACAGAAGATTAGCCTGACATGCTTTGAATTCCTTTTCTAATAAATACAAGTTTCACTGTCCAATCTTACTTTCTAGTAACTGCAAGATTAAAGTTGAACAACAGACTGTTCAAGATGAATAAAAGTAATTTCTGAGGTGTTGTAATTGCATTTTTCTCCTACAATAAAATAGATATTTTTGACTGCTCCTTCACAAATCAGCCTAATTTCAGTTGATGCTCTGCTATTACAAATACCTCAACAAAATTATAGAACTGTTATGCCTATATCAGAAATAATTAAACATGGATGCTTAAGAGTTTGTGTCCTAAACCATACACTACTGCAAAACTACCAGCTCTGGCAAGAGCAAATGCCAGCGATGCTACTCTGCTACCAAACGTATATGGGTTCGTTGGCTGCCTCAGGCTTGCTAGAATATATAGTGGCTGAATATTGCCTGCTTTCCCTTAATAGAAAGCACTAATTTTGGTCTTAATTCTCTCTCCAGCTGTCAGATCCCTGAAACTTATATAAATATAATTATCTGTGATAGTCCAGCCCTTCTTTCAAATCTGGTTAAAATTAGCTAAGGAGAAAATTCACTAAAGGGTGCTGGCAGGCAGGAATCAGGCCAAAAATACATCAGCCATCATGTCAATTGTGTGTTTCATGGGTAGCTGCTAATTTAGTGCTGCATTTCTCCCAGACCAGTCCTTGGAGACAGCTACTCTGGTGTCCAGGAGTTAAGATTCTTTGGTGCCTGTTTCAGTGAAGAGCTACTTGAAAATGTTTGAGTCTGTCCCCTCCAAGCACCACTGAGTGCTGAGTGTTGCTGTGTGCTGTCAGAGGGGTCTTGGCAGCCTGAGGATTTTTTGTTCCCAGTGGATTTGGGGAAACACCAGACATCTGTACACAAGGCAGTGGGGCTGCCCCTATGGGTTTGTGTGTGGCTAAGGGCTGTAGGTAAAAGCAGCAGTGAGGCTGTGTAACAGCATGGGACTCCTCTCTGGAAAAAGACCTTTGCCTTTAGTGAGTACCAACCTCTGCACAACTTCTTGTTGCTGTGTTGTTAGGGGCAGAAAGAGCTTTAACTCTAGATGAGAGTTAATGCAGTAACTCTAGCTGTTCCAGGGGTCTTTTTGCTTTTTGCTTTTTGACTGGGCAAGACACAGTCCAGCTGTTCTGCTTTGAGCCTGTGTAGAGTAAGGTGCATTTAAGTGTGTGGTAGGTGCTGTATCCAAGGTAAAACCCCCATTTGTGTGTGGCACTGTCACCTCAATAGCAAAGCATCTCCTACAGGCTCTGCTGAAGGGTTGATTTTCATGGAGTTTGGGAGGGTTACAGGTCTTGGGCCCTACTGCTGCAGAAGGCCTCTGGATTTGACTTAGTGCCTGAGAGCATTTCTGTTGAAATTTGTGGGCATGTTCATCTAGGCACATTTAAGCTACGTGGGTTGTCCTGGCTGGTGTCTTTCTGCAAGATATGTTTATTATGCTAAGTCTGCAAGGGTAGCACAGCCACTGTTCTACTTGTGTAAAGGACACAGCAGTGTGACACTTGGCTTTTCAAGGTGCCCAGCAGTGGTGAAGACTACAAAAAGTATTTCTCCATTGCATAGTGCAAATTGGTGAGGAGATTTCAGAGAGAGCCCTAAACTATTTAGCTGTAAGTACAGTAAACAATATAGCCACATTAGCACAGAGCTCAGCTAGGTAAATTAGCATTGTGCAGCATAGACATATCCTAAATTTCTGTTACGGTTTCCTCAGTGATGTTTTTTCAAACCATGGCTTGAAAATAAAATATGGGGTTTTTTCACCCCTCCAAATTGCTGTGCTAGGAAATCTTGCATACATTTTCCTTTTTTATTATCTATTTATTATGCCATGGTGTCTCAGAGGTTGATGCTTACCCTGACACCCCTCCCTTGCATTCTTTAAGTCAGGTGCTTTGGAAATTCCTGAGATGAAAATTACACAGGTGTTGCTCTACTTAGTCAAGTACAGTGGCTATTTTAGAGCCCTGTAAATTGGAAATAAGAGCAGGGAAAAAATGAGATACAGACAAAATGGTAAGAATATATATGAGGCCTCAGTTCTGCAACTATTTAAGTATCCTGTATTCGGTTCACTTTCAAGCAACATACCAAGGAAAAGGTGGTTTTGCAAGGAGACTCTGTCTTCAGTAGAGAATAAACTACATTTAATATTTGCTGAAGTCTTGTATAGCTAACTTTTCTTAACAGGTAGTAGGTTTCCATAGCATTTGTTTGATGTCTGCATCAAATTTTCTTCCTCCTGGCTCCACCGTCCTAAGCATTTGATGAATGAATGGAATCAAGTCATGGACCATTGGCATTTTTCCATCCTCCAAAGCAATATGATACAAAAATTTAAGCTTATATGGATTTTGGAGTTGGTTTGATCTTTGGGAGAGTAAATATGTGATCAGATTACCTCTGCCCATCTGGAGATTCCTTCTAGGTCAGCAGGATTACCAGAAATTGGACTGCAGACAGAATAACACAGGTCTAAGTACACTGAGTCTAGAGCTAGGTATCATGATTGATATCATGATATCTAGAGTGTAAGATATCATGATTGGTCTCTGATCATGGTTATGTGAGATAAGTCAAAAATAGTGATATTTTTGCTAGAAGAGTTTGTTCTGTCTCTGCCTTTATACCTGGCAGAGAGGCAGTAATTCCAAGACACAAATCAGAAACTCCCATACACAGCCCTTGATTGCTTCTTTTTCAACTCACCATGCAATTGCCATATGTGAATCTAGCAAGTGACACTTCCTCATCTAAAGCACTATCACTTTCCTAAAAGTACAAGCTTAAACAAACGGCATGATGGGGCAAATTAAATCAATACCAAGTTTAGAAAGTGAAGAAGGGTGGACTTCTAATAGGACAAGTACTTGTTCTGATTTAGGGTAATTTTGGGAGAAACTCTTAAACAGGGCCCCTCTGGGGAGCAAACTTAAACGGCCCCTCCCCCTAACTGGTTTGGGAAAGAACTTCTTTGGAGAAAAAGTGGAAAAAACTTTTTATCTAACAAACAAAGGGCTCACAAGCATAAAGAATGAATAATATGAATCAAAAAAACTTTTTGTTTTGTAGTGAGATAGCAAATTGAGAAAGTTCTTGCCGTGGGTGTAGTTTGGCTCTCTCAGTCTCTTATTAGTTTCAGTCCCTCTGGTGCTGTTGGAAAATGCCTTAGTCCAGGCCCCGGTGGGCCACAGGTGTAAGCTCTCAGTGCCCTTTTGGGGCTTTTAGTCTAGAGCAGGTTTAAACAGTCCTAAGAAAAAAGAAAAAATAGTCCAGAGAGCTTTTCTGTCTCAACTAGCTAAAACTAAGAGCAAAGCAGAACTCTGTGCCGCAGTCTGTCCGAGCCTCAGCCGAACACACGCTGGAGAAGGAACGCAGAGGAGTGAATGCTGTTTTTAAAACAAACTCTGCTCTTCTTCTTGCGCCCCCTTCACTCTCAGAACCAGTCTTAAAGGCATGGAGCTCAATATACAGAACAAACAGAACAGATGATTGGGGAAACAAGCACCATAAAGTCACTCTAGGACAGTGCTACCTGTTTAAACTGGTGGCAAAATGCCCAGGAGTTTGATGTCTGAAAAACCTGTGTTCCTGCGTGCACATGAAATAAAACCTAGTGAATGCAGGGCATACTGAAACACTGGCACAGTGGCCAAGTTGTCCCCATCATTTTTTGTTTTCCTTCTCTCCCTATTCTTTTACTGAAATCAGCAACAAATACATTAGGGCAACAGAACAGATAATCACAACTCTTCCTTTACTTAGTTTATTTTTTCCAGTATTTAAAGACCTATCTTTTGCAAATATTCTGAGCATCCCAGAAATATGCATAAAACCCATCGAGGGGGTTTGCAGAGAGTAGAGGGGAAAAAAAAGTGAGGCAATCTGGAAAATGTCTGTCTTAGTCTCCTCCATGCTGAAACAAAAGTGCTTCCTTAGAAAAAATCCAGAGCCAGCACATGCAGGCGCTGCAGGAGTAAGATGGATTTGAGTCTGGATCTCCAAAGCACTGGCAAGTAAATTACAAAGGGCAGAATCTTCATTACTGGTGATGTAGAAGGCATGAAGAGATACAGCTTGATTTGTGGATCCCAAGTGGAGTTTTCAAGGCTGACAATTAATAATGGGAAACTGACTTGTAAACTGAATGAATCTGACACAGGGTCATGAGAGCAAATTACATTTGGAAGCTATAGTGCCATTTTTCTAGTTACTTGTAAGAACAGTGAATAGTAGGGAATTTTCTTTGCAGATACTTTTTGACTTGTCTCCTGTGCTTTTCTCCTGCCATCCCCATCCCAAAATTTCAAGTCTTTCTTTGGGGATTCAAGTATTTAACTACTTAATCTTGTAATTTGAAGTAACCAGACAGTTTGGTGACATTTTACAAGACAAAAGGCATTGAGTCCAGCTCTCATAACTACACAACTGTTAAAATCCTCATATGACTAATCTCTAATTCCCAGCAGTCAACTGCAAGCAAGATTGTACTTTGAACTGTGCTACTTTAGTATACCAAATAAAGCTCCCACACGATTTCCAGATCAGCTCAGAGTTTGGTTAGCCTACAACCATGGTGATGTTTATACAGATCACAGACTGTATTAAATAAAACTCTTCTTTAATAAACGTTTGTGGGAGATTATATTAAGCTCAACAGTCTATGAAATCTTCTTAAAAAATGCAGGGTGCTTGGCCTCCTGTGAAATGGAATTCAGGAAAATTAAGTCACAGGAGTGTATCTCTAGTCCTCCACAACTTTTCTGACAAAAAGATTCCTTTGCCTGTGCTGATTTTCAGCCCCATCCTTTTAAACTTGCATGCAAAGGGCCCTTTGGGAAACAGCTTGCCTGGACACAGATTCCCAGGCCCAGAAGATCTCTTTCACTCGTATTTCTTTCCAACTGGCTGCTCACAGGTGATGTTAGGGGTTGTATGATATTTGCACTCTTTCACTGTTTCTCCATTAGCTTTCAAAGTAAACTTTCAAAGTTTCTCCATTAGCTTTCAATTTTGAGTTGGAAGCAAATGAGAAGATGGCAAGATTCAAACCTGTGCATTTATAAAAAGAAAGATAGTCTGTGCCTATAGTTAATGCTATCCAGTCCCCCTGTTGGCAAGAAGCTGCTTCTGGGCTTCCAGGGAATTCAAGTCATTGAAATGTAGCTCTTCTGCCCAGACAGGAGCTGTCTTCTGTGAGGGAGAGCAAAGTGTGGCTGCTGTCTGCTTTCAGAGGGGCAGGCAGCACCTTGAGTGTGACCTGTGGCAGGGCTGGGGTCCTCCAGGCCCTTGGAGAGAGGTTTGGGGATGGATCCAGGCTTTCAGACATGGAGGTGTTTGGGGATGAGGTCCTGGCTGAGGGAGGCAGATTAAGCAATAGGAGATTGGTACATGAAAAATGAAGATTTCATTCTATGGCTATATCTGGAAGTCTGACCCTTTCCTTTATCCACCTTTCAAAGAAGGGCAAGGAGTACAGTGGTGGTATATTCTAGATCTGTAATATATCCTGAGTTTTCAAAAATGGCTTATATCTTTGCTAGCAGGTGTGTTTCACTTAAACTGCAGTTGCAATACTTCGTAAAAGAACTCAAGTGTTACCAATTACTGTGCTGAGGAAGCTTCCAACATGCAGTCAGATGACACAACCTTAGGCCTTGCCTGTTTCTCTTCACTTAGCAAATACTGTGACTTGGAGGATGACCTGTGCCACTGTGGATTTTCATAATATTTTTATTGTGAAACACACAAAAGGAGATTTCAGAAGAGCTGTGTGATGTACAGTCTGTGTGATTGCCGTCAGCAATTTGTTCCTAGTACCCGACGTGGGAAAGGGAAATGCAAATGAAACATTTGTCTCCTTGGAAAAAAGACTCTGAACTACTTGAATGGGAGGGACAGGCAGAGGCTGCTTTGCAGATCAGAGCTGTCCTCTACTCATGCAGGGGAGAGCAGAATCTGCCTTTGCACTTCTTGACTGGTGTTACAAATTCGCAGTGCCTGCTCACCAGCTGGTGACATGAGGTGGTGACTCCTGCCCCTCCCCAGGTGGGAGACCCTGAATAAAATTAATCAATGACTGTAAACTTGGCATCTTTCAGGAAAGAAGCTAAAGCACTGTCTCTAAGTCTGACTCCCCCCTGCTGTGGTCCCTTTACATCAGGCTGGTGCAGAGGGGACACACAGCACTGCCCACTGTGCCACAGCTGCTCCAACCTGCAGCAGCGTGCTGCATCAGGGTTGTCTGTCCAGCAGCTGTCACAATCCCTGCATGGATGCAGACTTTTAAAAGGAGCTGCAAAATGTCAAGGATTTTATTTGTGGAGAATTTGGGCCCCCACTGTGCAGACCAGAGTCGATGCGCAGCACAGGGATGTGGTTAAGATCATGGAAATAAGCACACAGACACACACGAGAACTTCTGCTTTGTTTCACTGTGACAGGGGATTCATTTTCAGGACATATGTTCATTTCTGATGGCTATGCACATGCCTGCATGCAGTGGGTTTCCACCTCCTTCTGACACAAAAGGCCCCCTAATCTACCCAGGGTAACAGTACAGTTTTCATTCCCTCCTCTACTCTGGGCTGCTGTTTTGTTGTGGCATCCTGCCTGGTTACAGTGCCCAGCTGGAATTACGTTGGTTTTTTGGAGCTGTCTTGCCACCACTGTTCTATAGATGAACAGGGCAGGCAGCAGGACAACAGCCTGGTGCCCATTGCACCTGGAGAATAGCACCTCTTGTCACATCAGATGTAAAATTCTTAGGAATCATTTTTGCCATGACACCATTCTCCCATGGAACAGATCCCACCTTCATGGCAATTGCAGTGAAATGCTAAGAAAATTGAGATGCACCTGCAGATGGAAAGCAAAAACTTTGAAGACTGAAGTGACATAAGCATTTTGATTCTAGTCCTCTGTATCTTTTCAGGTTTTTAATTTGTTTTTGTCATTCACATATTTTTCTGAGATCATTTATGCTGCCAGTGAAAATCTAACTTGATCTTTTTCTTGGAACTAAATACAGCCTATTTTGAACAACAGTGGTCGAAAGTTTCTAGTTAGAAGTGGAAAGGAGAAAGCAAACTTCTCTTTGTTTTATAAAACAAGTTTTGCTCTCCTCTGCCCTTTGGCTTTCTAGCAGCCAAAATATTTAAGAGCAGGAGTAAATGACTTGGCATAAATATATTCTTGGAAGAATACTACCCCAAGGTTTCCTCAGTTCTGAAGGTAGTTTGGGTAGTAGAGTTTTACTACATGTGCATCTGCTGTGTTTTGTGAAACATCAAGACTCAGGTCTGTGTGCACATTTCCACTTACACTCAAAAGAGACAATCAAAATTTTGTCCCTCACTTAGCGGCTTCTGGCTCTTGCTTTTAGTTTTGTTGCAATTTAGGGACAATTAACAATTTAACAACTGTCAATTGAATTAACAATTGGAATTTAGGGACCATATGTATTTTTTATTTACCTCATGCCACTGCTGCAAAAGGTGCAGCTCATTCCCTGCACTTCCATGGGCTGCTCATGTGAAGTCACAGTTCTGCTCTTACCTGCTGTTTTCCCTGCTCCTGAGGGCAGCAGTCTCTCACCCCACTGCTACCTCTTTTCCCTTCAGTAAACTGCCTTTGCCTAGTCCAGACTCTTTGCTCTAGATTGTGTACAAAGTCTGTGAAGCTAACAAATAAAAAATTTATTTTGATTATATAGCATGGACTTCTAGAATCATATTATTTCACATGATCTTCACGTGTCTGTTTTTAAAAAGTAAAGTAATGGTGATCACATAGAAAAGTCTGGGAAGCAAAAATCATCAACGTCAAAAATCTGAAGACAAATAAATATCCTTGGAATTCATAACTGTTTAAAAAACCTGCTTTATTTCTATAGCAGTCTGAAGAGAAACAGTGTCATTAATTTTGAATGCTAAGAGCTAGGGAGTACTGGTGAGAAGGCTGGGTATGCGCTTCAATGAACCAGACATGGCTGAGTTTAATACCGATAACAGGATCTTGAAATGTTAAGGAAAGCATATGCACATTTAGGTTTTACTGTAGAAACCCCTGCCATTTTGCACTATTGAGAAGATTTTCAGGTAATGAAGTGCATGGGACAGCTTCATGGCATCTAGCCAAACATGTAAAATACTTAATGAAAGAGGAAGGTAAAGATAGATAAAGACTGAGAAGCTGTTAGTCTTGGATCTACATTTCCTAGACCAGCTAAAAGGTACCTGGGAGATTTTTGCTCTTTTGCTCTGGCCTGTGACTAGCCATACGCCTAAAAGTATCTCAGTTTCTGGTATTTTTGAGCATTAGTTTTTAAAATTATTTTTGCAGTTTGTATGTGCTTTTACCTGATTCTTTGCAAACACATGAGGCCTCAAAGAGATGTTAACTACACGTAAACTAATGAAAACTAAAGATCCTTCAAATTCTTTTTGTCTTTCATCATTTTTTCCTTTGAAACAGGGTAAAATACCACAAGAAAATTCCATCTTGCGAAGTCTGCTTTAACTCATGTGCTGTTTTTTAACTCATTTGGTGAAGAACTACTGTGAAGGATCTGATCACACCAAAGTGTATTTTCCAGCAATGCTCATGCAAAGGATCCCGAGCAGAGCTGTGTGTGCCTGATTTTCTGTGCCAAGATTAACAGTGTGGAATAACAGCCACTGCACAGTAAAAGATTAATTTTGCATTTTTCCCACATTATCCCACATGACTGAAATGTAGAAAGTCATACTTTTGAACATGTTGAGAGCTGATAGATGTAACTGAGATATTTGAAGTAATTGCTATAAGAAGCAGGAACCTACCCAGGTGTAAATGCAGGGCTTGAGGTACACAGGCGCACACAAAACAATTTATCCTAAATTTTAGGATACATTTTGTAGTATTGATGTAATATGGAGAACACATTCTTCAGATTGATGCACTTAATACTATCTTTATCTTGCTCTCTGGACTATGGTTTCAACTGAGGACCTCCAATATCTTCAAGCATGCAAAGACTAGATTAAGCATGGAGCAAAGACAAGGAAACCCTGGAGGGAGATTCTCTGTAGTAGGTCTGGCAGAATAAAAGCAAGAAAAAAGAAATTTTTTTTTAATATTGGGTGCTCCTAAGGAGTGCTGAGCATTATATGGATGTTATCTCCTACCTAAGTTCCCAGGCAGAAGGCTGAGCATGTGGTACTTTTTGCAATCTGTTCCTCTGCTCAAGAATGGTCTTGGCAGAGACGCCATATGCACAGCATTGTATTAAAAGTAGGTTTGATTATTTCCCATGGTAATAGTAGAGCAGTAGATGTGGCAGTAGGAAGAGAAACATTAAAATGAGTGCAAATGGAAGCTCATTTCAGTGGTTGTTCACATTCCACTGCTTCTGCTGCTGCAAGAAATGTGGCTGGGAGATAACACCGACAGTGCAGCAGCCTGACAGCTACCTTTCTTCATTAACTTAGACTGCAATAAAGCACAGCCTTTTTGAAACAAAGTTCAAGTAGCCAGAGCCTCTCTGTGGAAATTAATTTCCTCTGGAAGCTAGTTCCACGTAACTCATCACCTACTTCACTGAGCATTAGTCAGCCCTGTCGCTGGTGACAGAAGTGCTTGACAGAGCTGCTGGAAAGTGGGTCATGTGGTGGATAAAACATTGCCTGCTTCCCCGGGCTGCTTTTAGTGTGGACCTCCTGAGACTGCAGTAAATAATAAATACCTGCAGGCCACCATGGGCACTTTGAGTGCTGCTGCGCAGCTCGTCTTTGGTCCATGAGAGGAGGAAATCATACAATGATGTAGTAGGTACACAGAAAGAAACTTTTGGCTACCCATCTCTGTTTCTGACCTGCTATTGTGATGTTTTTTTCCTGAGTATGGGGAGTCATATACTGTTGGATGATGCAATTTTTACCCTCACAGGCCTGCTTCCCAGACTGGGGGGCTGAGGAGTTCACTGGTGAGGTGGTAACAGCTGTTTGTTGTCGATGCCTCACCAGTGGCACTGGAAAGAGGAGGCCTGGGGTGCTGCTCCTGGGCAAACACCCAGCTATGTGTGGTTACAGGGAGAGATTTTTGGCTGTGAGAGCAGTGTTCACTGACACAATAGCCATTTCATGTCTCCCCCATAGGAAAAGGCTGTGGACCACATAGAATTTAATGTCTTTTAGAAGTCTTTATGAGAAGTGCAAAGCTGTGCTGTTTCAGGCTTTGTAAAAGTCACGTGTTTTATTTGAAAAGGAATCTGCAAAGAACTAAAAAAGAATGAGGTTTGTGATCTATTTTCATGCTGTATAATGATCTGTTCCTTTCTCTTCCTTTTCCTTCTCCCCTTCCCTTTCTCTTTTCTATTTCTCCCTAGAAAGGTTAGAAGTTTTCCTAGCTACTGTTAGACATCTTGTTATCCAGGCTGTAAACACTGAACTTCAGTACTTCCCATCACTGGGAGAATCAAGGCACTGAATCATTAACAAGGCAATACTTTGTGCCAAATGTTTGTTTGTGATTAATGGTAAACAGATTTTTTTTACAGAGGAGTAAAAAAAAAAAAAAGAATATTAAAATATCCTCTTTACTAAAATACTCACCCTACAATTTTCTTCCACAAAAGTGTTTGGACAACTCTATTCATACACGTTTCTCTTTTTCTGTCAGAGTACTCCAAAGAATTTTTACCTTTCCTTCATCACCACTTGGCCTGGATACCTTCATAGTGGTGGGAGAAAACATCTATATGATGCCAAAGGTGAAGTTCCATGTCTTGTCCGAGTCTTACAAACAACTTATATCTATTGAGTGGGGGAGATCCTCTTCCCTGTTTCTTGGTCTCCCTACTCCTGCTCTTGCTTTCGGCTGAGCAGTCTCATGTTGAGTCTGCAGCTGGTCAAACTTTTTACTGAAGCAACTTTGTCTCTGTCCTGGAAGAAAACAAGATTGCTTTTTTCTGAGATAATTTACTGCTGAATTTCTGGATTTTATCTATTCCCAGGAGCTCCTAGCAATTATCACAACTGATGGTATGTATGCAATACAGTGTGTCTAGGAGTGATGTAGGGACTATGGGACCTGCATGTTTCAACAATGGCAGAGAAATGTTGGATGGGCTCAGCTGTCCTGTGCTGGTTCTTCACCAAGATGGAGTCACTCATCACTTGAGCCACAATAACTCACAGTATGTGACCTCTCAGCCTGCCTCCAGAATCAAAGCTGGATGTGCTCACATAGAAATCCTCTCCTGAATGTTCAGCTGGGATGAGTGTTCGCACTGTCTCTCAAGCCACAGTTCACCAGCATGAGGGCTGCACTTACCGCAGCTACTCTCCAGCAGCAGTGTATTCCCTTGCTGTGCATTATATTCCTTCAGGGGATTCTCAGGGTAAAAAGAGGTGTGGATTTTGCCCTTCCAGAAGTTTCTTTATAGTGATCAGTCCATGGTCAGCCTTGAGGTGATGCTAATCAGAGGAAAATTTGAAAAGGAGAGCTGCCCACACTGGAAGTGGAAAGTTGGATTAATATATGCAAATTGCAAAGGACTGAAGAGTTTTGAAATACAATGCCAGTAGATCAGCTCCCTTTTCAAATTACTTTTGCCAGGCTGTCAGCACTTCATCCCACAGGCCTAGCAGTCACATCTGTGTGTCTCTCAGTTCCCTTGGTACAGGCAAGCAAGGAAACTGAGGTATCTCCTGGGAAACAACACTTTTGTTAGGCTTCTCCGTTGCTGCTACACAAAAAGAAAAAAAGCAGAAAGAACTTTAATAGGAAAATAGAAAGGCGCAACAGTCTGAGCAGCGTGAACATTACGTTGTTAGGTGGGCACTCTTGCCTTTAATAGGTTATCTTTTTCCATTAAAGGACTGTTTAAATTTTAAGTGGTACACAATCTCGTAAGGGCTTTTACTGCGTGGGTTCCCATTTTCATGTGGGTTTTGAATGTGTGGGGAAAGCTGATGCATTAAGATCTATTTCCAGTCTTCCCCTTGGGAGCTATTGATGGTCATTTCATCTTTCTTACATGACTTTTAAG
>VXBB01004568.1:462363-619971 GCA_013399915.1 Illadopsis cleaveri | reverse complement strand
GCTGTGTCTTTTGCGCTCTGAGATTCTAAAACGAACCATCACGAACCCCGCTTGTATTAGCAGATTGTGACACCATCTCACCACCACTGGACCTTCAGAGGAAAACTACACCCTTCTACAGGATCATTCTACAGAACCACATCTGTCACTCCAGGAGGACTTGATTGGACTGCTACCAATATCCTGACCAACAGGGTGTCAGGTTGTATTCTGACTCTGTCAGAATTTTGTTTGTTTGCTTTTCTTGTACTACTACATTTTTATTTTTATTTTTATTTTCCTAGTAAAGAACTGTTATTCCTATACCCATATCTTTGCGTGAGAGCCCCTTAATTTCAAAATTATAAGAATTCGGAGAGAGGGGGTTTGCATCTTCAAGGGAGGCTCCTGCTTTCCTTAGCAGACACCTGTCTTTCCAAACCAAGGTATTTGGGATTTCTACTTTTCAGGAGTGAGTCTTTTTGATTCTGGTGATTTCACTTAGGGGTCTCCGGTATTCTGACCTTTAATATGACATGTATGGGTTCATTTTCTGGATCCAGTCTGAGTATGAACTGTTATATCTATGATATTTCTACTTACATCTGAAAGGTCTGTTAGGGAAAGTGATCACATGAGAGTCTTGCTATATGGGGGTGAAATCTTCCAAGCATAGTCAATACCATTTCAACATTGTTAATTCTAAACTTGCAATTAAGGTGCTTTATTGTCTTACATTTCATTAAAACTCAAAATAGCTTCCTTCCCATGAATGTTTCTCCTTATTGAAGAAATCCTTTATTTACCGAACAATAAGTTGATGTTAGAATCAACAGCAGTAGTTCAAGAGGTTCAGATTAGCAGTGTAGAGTGAGAGGCTACAAAATATTAAATTGCATCCTCCCACAATTTAATATAGCCAACTTTTCCAAGAAAATGGCAAAGGAAGTTGCAAAACATACCTTCTCTACTTTCCAAATTGAAGTTGTAAAGAAATGGCTCAGCTATTTCTCTGATAAAGGTCTTACAATAAGCTGATTACATTCCTGTCCAATAAAAAAATTCTGCTTCTACTTTTATGATGAGTTGACTGGAGCCGACAAAAAGGGATGTAATTCTATGGGAAAATTAGGTATGAAACAGTATACTGTGTGTCTGACTCCTTTTAAAGATGTACTGTATGCAGAAAGAATATTTTGTGCAATTTATTTAATCACAATAAAAAGTCTCTTCATTTTTTTCCAATTGTCATTACAGTGAATTGAGGATAGAAACATAACAAAGGTCAAAATGTCAGTCCATGTTTTCTGTGATGCATCTTGCATCTCTCCCTTCAGCTAAAGAGTTGGATCCAAGGGTGGTCTTGTCACCTGGAGCTCTAAGACTGACACTTCTAGAATTCAGATCATGCCGGAATTCATTGAAGGATACCTCCACTGGGTCATAACACTGTTTTGATCTGGACACTCCTGATTACATTTCCATTAAGTAATTTACAGTTTCTGCAATATTTGCCATAATTCGCAGGCAGTGTTTTTGAAATTTTATAGCAAGTGCCTATGGATACTTGGACTCAGGTTGAATCCTATAATCTATGCTACACATTATTTAAATTCCTGACATGGAATTACAAAGCATTTTTTGAAATGCAGAAGAAATAAAGCAAATTTTCCAGTAGTTGTAAGGAACAAATATCTGTATGTTAATGTAATATTCTCTGTCTCATTCATTACAATAGAAATTCAGATTTCTGGGTGACAGCTTTTCTTGACATCTGTTGGGATACAAACGCTAACATTCTCAGCTCTCTAGAAGAATTTT
This sequence comes from Illadopsis cleaveri, assembly GCA_013399915.1. Taxonomy (NCBI): domain Eukaryota; kingdom Metazoa; phylum Chordata; class Aves; order Passeriformes; family Timaliidae; genus Illadopsis; species Illadopsis cleaveri. The sequence goes on along the minus strand of VXBB01004568.1, from coordinate 618,171 downwards.
ATAGTTATTCTTGTTCTGGACAATGAGAAAAATATAAAAAAACCTTATCTGAAAATAAACTTTTTTTTCATGGCAAAGTGAGTGAAAAAAGCCCATTCTTATTAACGCATACTTTAGGACAATTAGTGATTTGAATGCACTGATACTACTAAGTATTCATATAGATAAGAAATGGCAAATGATGAAATGAGATCTAACTAAAGCTTTGATTCACTGTGTGAAAACCCAAAGATCCATGGACTGAAAAGTACTAACAGAGAAATTTAAGTTCTGAGTTTTCTAAAGTGAAGATCTTGAGCTGCATCCTTTCTTTTAAGATAATAGAAAAACCCATAATTTATTACTTAAAGTATTGAGGAAAAGGTTACTTCAAGGTGAGTATGTTCATCCTCCAGAAAACAAAGGAAGTGTTGCTACTCCCAGACATCCTCTTAGGGTCTAAGTGAGCTTCATAATATGACACCTAAATTTAGATGTCTTCCTGTGTGTTAGGCATCAAAGCTCTTGTTAGTGGTAATGGACATCCAGCCCATTCATTCCCTGGAGACTTGGAAGTGATTTAACTGTACATGCAACAGAGCTTCTCTGTCAGAACATCATCCTTTCCAAGGAATGGCTAGAGCTCTTTGTTCCTGAGTGTACATTGCCTTTAGCTGTGTTTACCACATGTCCATTTTTTCAGTCACATGCATTTACATGTTTAATACATGTTTTTCTTCAAGGTCTCTGATATCATCAGGTTATACAATAGGATCAAGAATGGATCCTAATAGGCTCATGAGATCCATCTTCTTTGATACTAGCATGTAGGATTTGAATATGTTATTCAAACAGAATATATGACAGGGTCCTGTTGATGCCATAATTAACTCCTCTGGCAGTAAGATGTACTGTTGATGGGTTCACTTATTTCATGGTAAGACAGCATGATTTTTTGCTGGCCACTCTAGTACTTCAAAAGACTTACTGAAGTTCCTTCATTCTTTCTAATATCTGATCCCTACCTGATCTTTCTCTTCCTCTTCCAGTGACGCTTCCAAGGACAGTATCACTCCACATAAGGGGCAGGGGAAGACGGGTGGGTGCTGAAAGATGCACGAAGAGGAAGATGAAGTTCCCAGGACATACTAGGGAGTGGGGAGCTTGGTGAGCTTGGAGGAGGGAATGCCTATTGTTCATCAGCTCTTCTAGGGCCAACTCACTAAAGAAGGGTTAAATAAGCCCAAGTTGCCAACTCTGTTTTGAACTTCCTTTAAGACAAAGACACTTTGCCTCTTTATACACTCAAAGGAATCTGGTAAAAAAAAGGTACACATAACCCAATCTCCCCTGTCCCTCCAAGTCCACCCCCACCAGCTCACATACAGCACTAAAGTCTCCACAGAAATCAATGTGCCTCTGTCTGTCTATACCAAGATTATTACCTTCTTTTATTACCAGCAGTTCATGAGATCTCATGCTGTATGAGCAGTCAGGTTGGAGGTGATTTTAAAAGGGCTTTTTCTGAGGCCAAGGGAGCAGGCCAAATGTTGAAAGAATTTCCTTCAAAAATGTCATCAGTATGCTCCTTGACTTGCAGGAAAGGCCTTGAAGCTTTGGTAATCAAACCAGTTTTCCAAGCTAGAGATTTAGGGTAGGAAATGACAATAGCAATAGGGCTATATAGTGGAAGCTGTCTGTTGGCAGAAATTGCTAGGAGCATTGCTTCAATAATATTCAACCAGTATGAGCAACTCACATTTGGATCCTGAGGAAGAAGCCCCGCTTGAAGTGGATCGTGATGCTCCCTTCATGGAGAAAACCCCTTTGCCTCTACGAGTTGTTGTCACAGCCACACGAGGACGTTTGAGTGGAATCACTGCGCGGGGCGGTGGGGGGACACGGCCGTGGTAATCAAACAACCTAGAAAAGATTAAGTCAGCTGGACTCCATAAAACTCTCTGTGATTTCATGTCATGGGAGCTCTGTCAACTAAATTTGCATGTTATCTTTGAGAAAATTACCCTTTGAAACCATAATCACTTTATATCAAGTCAAATTAGATTTCAAGGACCTATGCACATTAAGTGCCTTATTCAGATTTCAGTCACACACTGGTGCACAGACCAGTTCAGATTTTTTCTGTGTCATTTAAATGAAGGATGTATTATGGGACTCTGCTATTTGCTGTATAGAAAATCCATAACCTGCTTTCCACAGGTCCGCATCATTTCATTGTTCACAGCCAACAGCAGTACATTTTGTTGTGACATTTCAGCTCCTTTATTACATGCATGGCTTCAATTCTAGTTTTCTATCTGCTGTTCTTAAAGATGTAAAAGTAAAGTACAAAAGAGAACTTTCCTGAAGAAAACCATCACCATAAAGAAATATCCTGCAGTTTGTGAAATAGCAAGTCTTTGCATATGTTCTCTTTATTGAAGAATGAATTGGTGTAGAAATACTAAAATACCCATGCATGCTTAATAAAAAAAATATAAAATTGTTCAAACCAAAACCACTGAAGCAGGCAGATACTCAAACTTTTACCACTACAGTCAAAAAAAGATACTCTATGACAAAAATGAACTTTTGTTCCCAAACAGAGTAGCCTAATCCTAAAAATACGGTTATTATTATATATAGGTAACCTATACCTATATATAGGTATGTTACCTATATATATATAGTTACCTATATATATTTTATATATAGGTAACTAACCTGTGTAGAGGGAAATAAAGGCAGTAGAAAAGATAATCAAAGCTACAGATTTATTTAGAACATAAAATATATGTGGTCTGGATATGATAGGTCAGGAAAATAAAGTTCAGAAAATGAAGATTACCAGTTGAGAGTTTGAAGTAGAGGGATAAGCAACATCCTCATAAAATATTCTCAAATTTACTTGCAACTAGTAATTATGGAAATTTATAACTGCATGTTTAATTTTCACAGTTGAGAGTACTGTCATCCAGCTGGGCAGATAGATGCACATTTGAAAACAGACACACAAGAAACAGTAATTCACTCATCACAGCATCTAACAGCATGCTGAACAGGAAGCAGAGTCAAACTTAAATCTTCTAACCCATTTTCTGGCAAGTACATAGCTAGTGCTTAAATCAAACCAGGCTTCTGTCTGTACTGTAATCCTATAGAGAGTGTAAACATCTCCCTCCTTTTCCATGACTGTCTACAAAATGTGACACAGATCGCACCACACTCACTGACTGAAATCCATGACCTCAAGTATTCCCACAAATGAGCAGCTTCTTCTAGCCATTGTTAGCATAACTAAAGAATTGTTAAGATGAACACTAAACCATTTTTTCTACTTTTAACAAAAATATTAGTGTTTATTGTCACTCATCATTTATCATATTAAATGATCTGCAGGTTGGTCCAAAACTCCTTTTTGATGTTACTGGGAAAAAATATTTCTGAAGCTCAAGAACCTGTCATGCAAAAGTTCATAATGTGATTATTAGTCCAAAGGTGATTTTTTTTAGCTTCGTATAGTTTGTGTTTAGGTAATATAGTGAAATGTGAAACTATGCTTCCTTATATCAAAATATATAAAAGAATGGTTATCTAAGTGACTCTTATCTATTCCTACTTTTGTTTGTGAAATTATGCAAAGCTTTTGGGCTTGGTATTTTGTTTTATCACGTTCTATATATTCCAATAATATGCTGTCTTTTAAAAAGCAATGCTTCCATTTATGGTTTTGAAGTACCATGCCTGTTTTTCTTGTGCTTGTAATATGAGAAATGATGAAGAGAAATGCTCAGTTCCCAAGCAATTCTTTGCTTCATGTCCTGGGATGATTTTATGATGCCTGTATCCCCAATTACCTGTTCTGTTTATGCAGGATATTAAGTTCTGTGTCTTTAGAATGGTTCTGAGAGCGAAGGGGGAAAAGACGTGCAGAGTTTGTTTTTGGAAACTGCACTTGCTCCCCCACATTCTCTCTCATGGACTGTATTGTCTGCAGCAGGGACAGCAGGAGAGAGCTCTCCTTTGCTTTTAGTTAGTTTTTGTAGCTAGCTGAGGAAGAGAAATTCCCCAGACTGTGGTTTTTCTGTTTCTTGGAACTGATCAGTCCTGCTCTGGACTGAAAACCCAGAAGAGCACCAGGAGCTCACACTTGTGGCCCACTGGGGCCCAGGATGTGACATTTTCCAGAGCCAGAGGGACTGATAAGAGACTGAGCTAGCTGAGTTACGCCTCACAGAAAGGACCCTCTGAATTTGGCATCTCTTCAGAGAGAGGTTTTATTGTTTAATATTATGCATTTTCTTAATGCTTGTGAATACTTTGCTTGTTAAATAAACAGTTTTTTCCACTTTTCTCCAAGGAAATCTTTTCCCGAACCAGGTGGGGGAGGGGCCATTTGAATTTTGCTTTCTAGAGGGACCCAGTTTGGAGGTTTCCTCCCAAATTTGCCCTAAACCAGGACACCCCAGTAATCCCTACTGTGCATACAACTATGCCTTTTCTTTCAATCACCCTTCTAAATTTACAGTTCTGATCTTGCCAGTCTGTCTTCATATAGATTTTACTTTAAAGAACTATCCTTTCCTGATACCCTTTTCTGATTCCATCACTGCTTTAGTAAAGGTAAGAAGACATATTCTTCCTTCAGGTAGGCTGGAAAGTTAATAATATTATTTAGTTGAAATATTAGAAAACAAGATCTATGGTTTGGGATAAAACATAGAAATTGAGAATGTTCAGAAATTCAAAAATTCAAAGAATCATGACTGCATTTCTTAATTTATATTTCCTATAAATAGTTTGTACAAAAAATTCTCCATGAGATTTTCTTTTCCATGACTACTATATTGAGATTTTCATCTTTTCCTTCCATCAGCTTGTATCTTAAAGAGATGTTCACCTAGTACAGTTTTTATTTTCAGAAGATCACCATGTCCAGCCTTAGGAGACCAACATCATATTCAGGTTTTCTACCATAAAAGTTCTTCTGTCTTAATTCTGAAAGACTTCTAAATTAAAAAATTATACTATCGAATAGATCTATGGGTACATTTCACTGTCAATGGTTTTCCATAACAACGCAATTATCAAGAGAGACACCAAGTTCCACAAAAACAATCCTTAACGTCCAATAAGTTGTTGGGATTTTTTTTTTGTTAAAATGTTACCATTGCAGTTAATCATTTCTGCCCATAACATACAGAATTAAGGAAAAAACTAGACATATAACTTTAATATTCATGTGGCATAGGTGAGAAACACTATTCTGTTTAAAAACATACAGTTCCACAGATGAAATTCAGAGCTGTAACCTTGGAAAAAATAAATAAAAGCCTATGAAACTTAAATTTTTACTGGACATGTGCTACTCCTGCTGCAAAAGCTGGACTGAGCAGGATTAAACTGCTTTGATAGCTTTTTCTTCATATGTTTATGTCTCACTATTTTTAGCTTTGCCCAAAGGGGGATTGTGATTTACATGCAGAACCGAAACTAGTGGTTCAAATTGCACCCGCATCAGGAGAAATCAAACATGACAATATTATTTCTGCATTTTTCCTACCGTGCTCCTAAGCAGAAAGGTACATAGCACATGTTAACTTTTGTGTGTAAACTTTTCCCCTGCTACTGTCCATTGCTTTACATAAAAGAAATATCCAATTACAACAGGTTGGTGGAGCAATACTTTATTCCTCTCTGACTCACTTGTCCTGTGCCAAACCAAGCTGCTGTAATCCAAAGACAGAGCACTGCTGGACAACAAGTTGCTTATCTGTCATCATTCATGCTACTCCTGTGTTGTGGGGATTCTGCTACATCTGAATAAATATATTTTCACTGTACTGAGAGAGGCCGCATGGAACTACTCAAGGCAGAATATCCAATTGCTCAGGCATCCAAATTCTTTTCGTCCTGGAACACACTGCTCAGCTTGCACTTTTACTTCTCTCAGGGTTCTGCTGGACTTCTAAATGTTCTTGGAACATTCTTGAGGAGACTTATCTTTTCGTACACATGGATGAAAAGACAAAGCCAGGAACATCATACTGAAAAATTTTGCAGTCACTATACATGGCAGTGAAAGTAAGCCTGGAAGAACTCTGTTTAACTACCATCAAACTATTCAGCACAGCAAATACCCCAAAAGCTCATAGAGAAGGATAAAATCAAAAGACCCTTCGTGAGCATATGTTTGGTGGTGGTAATCTTCTCTGACAAATATTAAAAATAGTCATTCGATACACAATAGAGATAATGCAATGAATAATAGATAAAAACAGAACTGGCCTGTTTAACCAAACAATGGGATTATATTATCAACAAACATTAGAAATTATGTAGGATGTACAAAAATATGGGCACACATACCGATTGTAGAAATCATCTCTGTAGTAATCATAATCAAAGACATAACCACTGTGGAAAAACACAGAAAAAAGAGAATGAACTGGTTTATAGGAAAATGCACACTGATTAAACCTTCTGTGGTAATATTGGCTTACTCTCAAATTTCTATCCCTTCTTCAAAGTTCTTCCACTTCTTTTGTACAATGTACAATGTACATTACATTTGTCAATGCTGTTGTCAGCTATCACTGTATATTTGGAAATGTGAAGTCTGGGGCACGCAGAACTGTATAAACAGTTGACAGCACATACAGAAAGGATTTAACACAGTGAGACAGCTCTGTAATTAGAGGATCATTTTAGTGTAATTCTCCGAGTGATCAAATGAAGTTAGCATTCCAAAACTGACACCCTCTTCTTTTTTGGTATAACATAGCATCATCAGTGGAGTAGAAAGATAGTTAAATACATGAAAGTGTGGGAAATGAGTGAGAAGGTGAGCAAAGACAGTTACTTTGATTTAGAGAAACATGAAAAGGATTGGACTTCTTGCTGGTCCTTGAGTCCACCAAATTATTTTCATCAAAAAGAGGAAAAGTAAAAAGTTAAAAAAATAAATGCTAAATAGGTGTTACAGGGATGCATTTCCTCTCAAGTTCAGGAAGGAATATACATACCAGTCTGGGAAAAGACAGGCACAATCAAGGGAAACAAACACACATGAAATTGTACAAGTCCACGAGAAAACTATTTTTGAGCTGTCAATAACAAAGTCAGTCCCAGATTGATCTTCCTGGTTTTGCATTAGCACATTTTTACTTTTGTGGTGAAGAAATAGCAAAGAAGTCTTATCTATTTCATACACCCCAAAACCCCCCAAATCAACAAACCATTGAGCCAATAAAGACTGCATGGAAAAGTCACAAGGGTGTATTACTCTGCCTAGTAACACATACTCTTAGTTTTTCACTGTCCTGAGAAGGACAATTATGAATAGTGAGGGTAAGAAGTGTGAAGAAAGTATCACAAAAGAAGGTGAAGCTTTAAGTGAGAAAGGAAAAAGGTAGAAAAGAGAAAGGTAGAAAGGACAAAGCACAGAAGAGAACTTTCCCTCAAAATAAAGGGACATTATAGAATGATAGCATGATATAGGTTGGAAAAGACATGATATAGGCTGGAAAAGACCTTAAGATCAGCTACATATGTAAGAAGCTTTTCTTTGCAGGGAATGAACTTGTGGATAATTTCTGCTCTTGAGCATTGAACAAAATGGGGTTTTTAGGGCATAATTTGAGGAATGTGTCAAGAATTCTACCAAAGCAGGTCAGGGCGCAATTTCCATCTCTACCACACCTCTTTCACATGCAAGTGTCCAATTGCAAATAATAGAATATGTTGTACTCTCTGCCTGCACAATATTGCAGTTGAAGATCATGAGAGCTGCAGATGACCGTGGCCTGTTTCATAATTTATTTGAGAAAAGAAATCCAAAGATGCATTTCATATAAAAAACTAAATTAAACAGCCCTGAGAGACTAGAACACAGAAGCAGGTAAGCTGGGCATGGCAGAGGATGCGAAATATCATTAAATAATAGTAGACTGTGTATAGTGATCATGTTTCTGTATCTTAATGCATAACCAGAATTTTTTTTCTAAACTATATGACAGTTCTTATTTTGTCTTTCACTCCAGTCTGCATGGAACTAAGAAGTAGCAGGTATCAAAGCTATTATTTTATTTACAGCTATTCACAGCTTCCTAGTGGTTTTATTTAGCTGAATGATTAATAGCTTCAATAAGCCCATACTTAATATTCAATGTGTGTTTTTTTAAGTAGAACATAACAGATAATTTGAAGGAAAAATATTAAATTTAAAAGCCCTGTCACACGAAACCTTTTGCCGGGAGCTGACATTTATTTAATTTGCATAAAGATGGGACAAATTCACTTTTTCAAGGTTAAAGACCATGAAGCTGGTGAAGAATAATTCACTGGCACCAGTTAGAGTAAGGCTGAAGGACAACTATGTTTTCCTGTAGTAACTCAGCTGTGGCTCACAGGACAGAATAAGGACTGCTGGCCCCTCAATGGGTATGAAAATTTTAAGTTGAATGATGATGTTTCATCTTTAGTAATATGTTGAAGAGATTATAGTGTGAAAGCAACCAGCACATGTCTCCATCTACAGCCATAATTGTTCCTACTTCTGCAAGTCAAGGGACAGCCACAAGATTTGGTCAGTGCTGCAGTATAACACTAAGCAGAAAATTAGCACAGATAATCACTGGCACTGAGATCAAGGTGACTGCAAGGCTGTTAACCTCTTGAGAGTTATTCCTTAGCAACCCAACAGCCTGTGTAATGGAGGCAGCAGGTAATCACTCACACGGTGTTGAATACCAAATACTCAGCAGGTCAGAAGGCAGAGAAAGGTTTAAACGAGCCTGTGAACTGGTGGAGTCAGCAGTTTCCTAATGGCACTGTAAACAGGCAGACTACTTACCCACAAACATATGCTATCTCTACAATATTAACAATAGAACTGCATGCATGATGCTGATATTAATGCAGTAGACAGTAAAAGACACTGCTTTATGTGTCTCACAATGAGGCAAAGAAAACTCATCAAAAAAAAGTGCTTCTACTAAGCAAAATCATGGTTCCTTTTCCTAACTTAGTATCACCAAGACAATCTAGTACAAGCTGTCTTTTTTTAGGTTTCACTTTACACTCTGCATATCTTTAAAACTGAGTATGCCTGAAGAATAAATGATTCTCCCATGACCATGATTTTGGAGCTATGATGCTGTATGTATTCAAAGTTCCTGTGCATGTCAGCAGTTGCACACGTGCCAAGTGAGAAAGAGAGTGTTATGCTTCTGCATCCCTGAAATAAACTTATGGGTCTTATTATGTCTTTATATACTTGATGTTGAAAACATATTAATACAAAAGTACAATTTTTTTCCATTCTCTATGATATGCCCTCAAAAGGTGTTTATAAACTAATGATCACATACTGTTTTAACTTAACTCCAAACATTAGTGGTATAACTGACTTTTCTGGAGTTATTCTAACTTTAGGAGAGTTAATGCAGAACAGAGCAGAAATACCTTTTCTTATTTTCCTGTCAATAAGACTTTTGTCTTCCATGTAAATCAGCCTTAGCTAATATCACTTTTTCTTTCCACAGCTACAAAGATATATTTAAATTATAAATGTTGACAAACCAGGCATAATGTATCTTAATTTAATTGACAATGCTATCGCCATTTGTACTGTGAGTTGTTTCTCTGTTGTCAGGCCTGAATAAAAATATTAAATATAAAAGCAATATTCCTTCAATCAAACTCTTTTTGGAAAGCACATATCAATCTAATGGTTGAAACTAGTATTCCAGTTATTTGTGAAATCATTTCTCATGTCATGTGAAAAGATTGTTAGAAATTGTTCCTGTTGAGTGCAAAAGAGAATCCATCTAAACTGATATGATGTTAAAAAAGAAGTCAGTGAGAGTAACTGGATGATTTAAAGAAACATTGAGAGATGGAAACTTTCCCTGCTAGAAAACCAATCAGATGGAAGTTACTTTCATAAGTGGTTGAAAAAATAGTGGAGATTTCAGGTCACTTTTCAGTGGATGGTTACCTACACTCTCAGAATGAATCAAATTGGTGGGCTGAATCCCACCTTTATTTAAAGAAAATTTGATTTTAGGTAAGGATGAGAATGCTGATAGAAGAGGAGGGACACTGTTGTTTTGCAGTTCAGACTGTATATTCTGCAGAGAAAGAGAACGTTTTCCAGAGCCTGCTTTTTTGCTGACAGACTTACTGTCAAAAGGCAAATTTTTTCAGTGATTCCTTCAACTAATAGATTAGATGTTTACAGGAAAAAAGAGGGGGCTGGAAGATGAAAAGTAATTGCAACGAAGTATTTTACATTGATTTCCATAATATAGTTATGACAGCAAGTAGGTATAGTTAAAAAGAACAGCTTAACAGCAAAATCCCCAATCACTTGTCCCAAAATGCCAAACAATTGAACATAACTTACTATTTGTATATTTCAATTAAGGATTTAATTGCATAGTAACTTTGTAACCGTAAGTTAATAAAGATTTTTTGTGGGTTTTTTTTTCCTAATTCTGCACATTTATTCAGTTAATAAGAGCAAGATGTATTTTTTCCTGAGTGGCAAAAAAATAAGGAGTTAAGTTTCAAATAGAAACATTCCAGCATGGAATGTAATACTGTAATAGATATTTTTTTCTGCAAAACTGAAAAATTTTTTGCAATTCCAGTCTGAAGAGGTACATTTTGTCCAAGGAGGACATGTATACATAGAAAAGCTAATATACAGTACTCAATTTTCTATTAAAGTGTCTTTCTGCAGGCACTAGGCAGAATTTATTTGCAATATGATTAGGTTGTATTTTTTCTGTCTCTAGATATTTTCCTTCTCTACTCTCATCCTCTCTTACAAGAACTCTTATCCCAGTGAAATGTATTTTGGGAAAACAGTTGAATTTACTGTGCAACCTCAATTTTAGGCAAAACTTGGGCAAATATTCAAAGTGGCATATACACAGTCAGGTAATTAAAACATTAAGACATTTTCCTGTAGAGGATTGGGCAAAGCTTGTGAAGCAGACAAGAAGAAAGACATTGAGATCAATATTCAGCTGGATCAGCTGGTTTCAGAGCTGTTTATGGAAGCAAGACAGACAATAGTGATGCAGGCAAAACTAAACCTCAACAATTTTCTCTACAGCTAAGTATTAGAGTTCCTAATTTAAACTACTTTCTGTGGCTGATGGCACAGTCTATGCTTAACAATGATGCTTATACTGATGCTCTTTAGAAACAACAGTAGCTTTTAATATAAAGATACCTGTGTAAATCTACTTAATATCTCCCTGACCTTTCTCCTCCTGTTGCAAAACTATTTTTCTGTCATCTAAAGTAATGTCCAATTATTTATGTTTCCCATGGGAACATTTCATAGTAAGGCAAAGAAAAAGATTTCCAGTGGCCCAAACGTTTCCCAAGGTGTCCTTTAACTGCATAGTCTGACTGGGGAGTTTGTAATGTCTATATGGTATTTTTCTTCCCTGGTACAAGAGAGATGGGTCCTGCTTCTTAAAAATCTGTTTTAAATTCAGGGTGTTCTAGGTACTACTGTCAAACCATACACATGATTGATTATCCAATTTGTTAATAATATTGTATACATTGAAGGAGTGTCATTTGACTTGGTCTGACAACTACAGCAGAATCTCGTTGACAGGTATAGGATTAAGTGATTGGTTTAGTGTTTCCACAGCATTTCACGGAACAGAAGATTAAATTAAAATCATAGTGGTAATACTTGAGTTGAAAGACTAATTATTTAAGATCACAAAAACAGAACTCTGAAACTTTATTTACTTTTCAGAGAAGCTGTCTTGGAAGCACTGAATGAAATGCAAAAGCACGGTTCACAAAAAATTAATCAAGTGAAATGTGGCAATGTCAGAGTTCATGTAAAAGAAAAAAAATCTAGAAAATTACATCACGTGCTTTCCTTTCCATTTTTCAAACTGTCAAAAGGATTAAGTTAAATTTGTCTTCTCATTTACAATAAGTTTAGTGATGTAATTTGATTATTTTGGATTGAGCAACTCAAGGTTTAAAGCAGCAAAATGGAGATGTGAAAGAGGCAGAACTTTCCGTGTCCTGAGTACGGCTTGTGAAGTCAAGCCGTACTGATTGTTTTTCCAAGACGATGCTTTGCAAGTGCAGTTACAATTTAAATGAAGATACCAGGTTCTTTGAATCTGCAAAAGCATTCTTTTACTCCTGACTCACTGTGTAATAGTTCCCATGGCAAGTGCATCTGATAAGGAGACTCTTCCATAACCAAGCACAGAACTGGATTCAATTCCAGTCTGGTCAGAGATAAGTGGAAAGGGCAGTTGTGCATCACACAACCAGCTGTGTATCCTCTAGATCAGAGCTAGTCTGACTACACTTTCCTTGATTTCTGGAAAATATTCCTAATACTTCAGTGCTTTGGAAGACCTTGTGTTCATTCACTCTCTGCATGCACTAAGCATTGATCATACTGACAAAGAGACCTTTTTTCCCTTAGGAAATGCTCATACTGGTTTCTTTTACCTACTTTTCTAATGTCTCAGCCAACTCCAGGACTGAGGTTCTGTGTCTGTCTCTTTTGAGTAATGTCTTTCAATTAGGATGGGATCTTTCTCTAATTCAGTTGTCATTCTAACTTCCATAGCATGGAAGACTGCAGTCTTGATAGTCTCCTGCTTTATTCTGCCTGGTGTATTTCTTTATGGTTACCTCCAAATTCTAAGGGCATTTAACAATGTGGGGTATTAATCATTAATCTCTCTCCCTCATGGATGATTTTTGAAGAGCATATTCAGTGTAGAATTTAATCAGGTTACATTTTTGCATTCAGGTTTTACCTGATTTCCCCATGTCTAAGTCCTTTTAAAATACAAAAATCACATTTTTTAAATCACATGTTGTAGACTCTGTCAAAGATTTTGGTAGCAGAATTAATTGTAAATTGATGTTCCACTCTGGCTGCTGTATCTTAAGAAAAAAAAAAGAGCGAACTCACAGTAAATTTGGGGAATTCAGTATGCATTTTATGTGATCTTCCCTTCAGCTTCTCCCTTACACTTGCTGAATGTTACAGTACTTCATCTGGAGACTCCCTCATATTGCTGTTTTAAGCTCCAAGGAACAGTTGCGCAGTTTGAAATTTTGAACTCTTGCTTGCAGCAGATGGGCAAATTTCATTGTCTGATTGTTATTGTCTGTTAAAAACATAATAAAATACTTGAGCAACCTGGTCTACTGGAAATTGCCCCTGTCTCTGACAGGGGAGATTGGAACTAGATGGATCCTTAAGGTCCCTACCAAACCAAAACATTCTGTGATTTTCTGATTTGTGCAAAATAAGACTCATGGAACTTTATGCTTCCATTATTGCCATTTTCTGTAACATTTTTCCCTGGATTATGCGGTCACAGTCCCTGACAGATGAGGGCTCTGCTTGCACTTTTATGCACCATATCTAGTAAACATTTAAAGAAAGTTTCATTTCAAGTGGTTTACCACTGTGGGAAATGCACATTAGAATTTAGCAATACAAGCATACCTTAAACTAAATTTCATTTTATGTAGTCTATTGAATTAAGCTACCAAAGCAATTTAGTTCTGAGAATTGCTTCCAGCATCTCTTCCCAAACCACAAGATTCTGTGAAGGAATGAACACTGTTGAGGTCTCTCTCTGACTCCCCCTTCCCACTCTGTTACCTTCTTGCTGAACTCCCCTTGTGTGATTTTTGCCTTCTCTCAGAAAAACTACATTGCCATTACTCATCCTTATACAATCACGTGGCTGGAATTTTGCTTTTCTGTGAATGCTCTACACAGCAAGACAGGTTTAGTTTTATACCCTATAAAGAGTCATCCAGAACATGAAATACACCCAACTACTGACACCTAGACAAGGTCGGCTTGAAACCAATTCATACTTGATTCCAGACTTAACGTATAATCCTGATTAATATGTGTGTGTATAGATAAGTGAAGAGATTCATTTTGGAAACAAAAACCCTTTTTCAATACCACTCAGAGTCCTCCATATCTGCTAAAGAAATGGGAGCACTTTGGCACAATACTGCTATATAAACCACAATAACGAGCTCCAGTTTTGTTTCAATAGCTTCACTGTCTTAGAAGATGTAGCTTCCATTTCCATCCCATATCCATTTGTACACCAAAAAAGGATAGATCTGCAGTATGAATTAGATTATTTGAGAAATATTTCTGTTTTCCTCCTTTGTATATTGATCATATTTTCTGTGAAGTTGTTAGCTACTTTCAGGTAGTTCAGAACAAACAGTTCATGTGAAAAATGCAGTCTGAAAGTTGGGAACTTTTCATTTTGAGTATTTATTGTTCATAGTTTGCCTGAAACTCTTTACTTTCTGTCCCTTGATTTAGATGGCAAGAAAATAAACAAGACCATATCTAGTAGTTACTTTCTGCTAAATAACTGCTTCTGGCAAAAGGCACTGAGAGTGTTGGTTGAAAAGAAACTCTGTATGAGTCAGAAGTGTGTACTCAGTGACCACAAAGCCAATTTTATTCTGGGCTTCATCTAAAGGAACATGACCAGCAGGTGAGGGAGGTGATTCTCCCCTCTGTTCTGCTCTCATGAGACGCCATGTGGAGCACTGCATCCAGCTCTGTTGTTCCAAACATTAGAAGGTTATGGACCTGCTGGAGCAAGTCCAGAGGAGGGCTATGAAGATGATCACTGGGCTGGAACACCTCTCCCAAGAAGACAGGATGAGAGAGTTCAGCCTGTTGAACCTGAAGAAAAAAAGACTCTGAGGAGACCTTATAGCAGAGGGACTTTTAACAAAGGCATGTCACTACATGATAGCACAAGAGGGAATGTCTTTAAAGTGAAAGAGAGTAGATTCAAATTAAATATTAATTATTAAATAATTCAATATTAAATATTCCTAAATTATTAGGAATAAATTTGCTTTGCGGATGGTGAGACACTGGAATTGGTTGCCCAGAGAAGTTGTGGGTGCTTCATCTCTGCAAGCGTTAAAGGCGAGATTGGATGGGGCTTTGAGCAATCTGGTCTAGTGGGTGGCATGAGTTGTAAATAGATGATCTTTAAGGTCCATTCTAAGCTAAACCTTTCTGTCATCCTATGAAAATTTATAATTGTTGGGACTTACAACTACTTTCTGGTGTCTTACTGTGTGGTTATCAAAATGGGTAAAAGCAGCTGGCTACAGGATGGCAACTGATTCAACCTTCCATCCTTATTCTTGAGAATAAAAAAAAAAACCAAAACAACCCAAAACCTCTATATATGCTGGAAAACAGTTTATACTTTCAAATTAAACAAATGTTTGGTATTTGCAAAAGAGTCACTACCATAACTATGTCAACTGTCAGCTCCTGGTCTTGCATGACAGATTCACTCTGTTACTTCTACTTCAAATTTAAGGCTTATTCTCCAACTTTTAATTGTGCTCTAATACGTTGTGAAGGATTTAATTTTTTTCAGCAAAACTGATCCTTAAATGATTTCAGAACCAAAGCTGAAGACTTTAGAAATGAAAGAATTTGAAGGACAGTAATTAAACTGTTAGCAATAAAACTCTTATGCTACTATTGATAAGGCAGAATATGACCTAATTCCCATTTTTTTTGAGCTACATCAGCATCGAAGTTGTTATAACCAGTTTCACTTGTGCATACACATAGAGCGTATACGGCTGATGTGGAAAAAGTTGAACTTTGGCTTGAAAAATGGCGAGAATTATAAGATTCTGGCCTGAACCTGAGATAAAAAAAATCCCTGAACTCAATGGATAGCTATTTAGTGCTTTTGAACTGCAGTTCATCATTAAAACTAAGCAAAAATTTGCCCCAAAGAAACTCAAACTTAAACAGCCAAAATCAAGACTTTTGAAATCAACACCAGTTTGGGCCAAACAGGGACTATTGAATATGATTATAAATACCCCTGACACAGTTGGGCTTCTTTTCAAATTATGGTGTGTAAGGCATTATACCAAAGTAGTTGGAAAGTGGTTTGTAAACAAGGTCAAATCTCAGACCAAGATAAATTTGTAGAAAACAACCTATGATCTAATTAATTTTATTAATTGAAAGTTTGCCTAATATCAGGACATACTGCAATTTTATTTCAAATTAGGGTTATATCACATATATATATATGAATGCACAGCTGAATGATCCAGTAAAGCAAGATGTGAGTAGTTTTTCCTTGGTATCACACAAAAAGCTATTAACAGAGCAACACTAAAGACAACTCCTAGCCTGAAGCTCTTTATCTTTTTAAAAATCTTTAACAAACACAAGAGAGACATCGGAAAGTTCCAATTTACTCTGCATAACCAATGTTTCTCTCTGATATGCATCTTTCTGCACTGCCTCTTCTCTTGCTCCTGAATTTACTGTTTAGAAAGCCAATGAATACACAGACTGGTGTGGAGGAAAAACTTTTGAAGCAAGTCCACTGACTGATTGCTGTGATCACAGTTGGTTGAACTCCAAAGAAGAAATCTCTTTATCAGGGAGTTGCCAGTTATATTACAACAGAAGGGTGAGAAGTGGACTGTGAAATAAAATTTCACATAATGGCGCTGGCTGTCTTTCTGGTATTTACTCTTTTAAGCATATCTTTCTCTTGTAGCTGCAAGTAAGATGTTAGAGTAGAGGGATCAAATTTCAGTTTCTCGTGAAAAAGATCAAACTGATTTCAAGCATGGAATCAGAGGGATCAGTCATCAGATCCCCTCCAAATATTTGTTTAAGGCCTAGCGTGCTAAGACCTTAATATTAAGAAGAGTTTCAATTGCTATTGTGGTGCAAAAGTAGTTAGAGAAACACAGGCAGAAGGGCAAGGGGTAGACACAGGCTGACTGGTTTGTACTGCATTATAGGGAATTTGAAACTCAAAATATAAAACTTCAAAAGTCTATATTTCAATATATCTATCAAGGGGAAGAAATTGAAATAAAACTTCTTTGTAATGATCTGGAAGTTTGTGAGAATGAATAAAGTCTTTCATATTCAACAGCCATAAGAAGGATGAAATACTGTCTCAATTTTCAGAAGTGTTTGGAGAGGGGAGCTGGGTCTCATGATGTTTCTGCACATGACTGCCACGGTGAGCTTATTCATACTGAACACTCACAGAAGCCCATATAGATTGCTGTGGCAAGATGCTATGTTGATACCTCAGAAAGAGGAAATGGGAATACTGCTAACATAGACCTTTTCAAACACTATTTTCTGTAAGTCATGGCTCAGTCACTGATGTTTGGGGGGGGAAAAAGTAAATTAGGTGCAAATTGTTTTGTTCCACAGTGAGGGTACATGGCCAGTAAATATTGTCCTTCCTCCTCCCTCCATCTTCCATTATATGACAATACAATTTTTGTTTTTCTCACAAAATTTTTTTGTTTCTCTGTGTCGTCCTTTTCTCTTGGCTTTCCTTTCTATTATGTTCCCACATTTCTTTTCATTTCTACTCTCCCTGAATATTTCAGCCTTCTGAACTTCCTTCAGAAACATTCTCTTGCACATAATTTTCCCTCCTCTAGAAAATCTCTTGACTATCTGCTTACATAGGTGAGAGTACAAATATTCAGTGCTTAGGAATTCTTCATCATTAAACTAACACAAAAATTATATGGATATGTATTATTTTCCAGAATTGCTAGGGAAAGGGAAGACTTGGAAGACAGTAAAAAAAAGAGAAAGGGAAATAGAATAACCAGCAGAGAAAAAGAGTGATCTCGTGCTCTTGCCTTTCCCTAAGGCAAGTAACGAACAACATTGCTACTGATATTATTAAGGTCAGAGAGGGGAAAAAGAATTTATTAAGATGAATATCTCTTGAGTTTGTTGCAAATGAAAGCTAATTTAGGAATTATGAATTAGGAAAATAACTTTTTTTTTGCTAAATTCATTAGCCTTTTTTAAAATGTAATATATATATTGTTCTGTATGTGGAAGTGGAAGTAGTTTAGAATGAAAAAATCAAGCAAATAGGGAAACGATAAAATAATTAGATTTAGATTGCAGATCAGTAGAAAAATACATAATCTAAGATCTTTAAACATTGAGTCATGTCGCAAAACCTCAGAAAAATTCAGTCACAGCAATGGACCAACATTATTATTACTGTAGCTTTGTACCCATTTATTGTGAGAGAGCTTCAAGAAAAAAAAAAAAAAAAAAATTATAAATTTATAAAATAGCTGTATTCATGCCTGTTTCAGCATCTTAAAACACTGGTAAGTAGACCATTATAGAAAAGCTTAAGCCTTGTGAGTTTTGGAAAACTGGAAGAGAAGGATGTCAGTACTACTACCCGCAATTAAATGGTATAGATTCTCAGTGTCCTCCACAGCTATCCATATGCGCTGACAAATCCCAAATCCCTCCTGCTTCTCTGCAACTGCCCTGAAAGTTCCAATCAGTAAAGAGCCTTTGCAAAACCCTGACAGGTGCCTCTTGCCTCCAGGCGAAACCTCACACATAATCAAAGAGTTGATTGTTTTAAAGGGTGTTCTCTGCAAAAGCAGAAGGTCTGCTAGTGCCTGCCTAAGTCAGAAAGCCCAAGTGGTTTTAAGCACAAGAAATTACTGTCTGGATCTAAACAATGATTTAAATAATTGTCAAATGTGTTCAGCCCTCCTGTGATTTTCATGAAAACAGCTCCTGAATACCTGGCCTGAATATAAATGAGAGTTACAAGATTATGTTGTGGTTGGTAGTTTTATTGGTGTCATAATAACAGAGCAAAATGAATCTAATATCTCCTCTTTTTGTATATTTCCTCTGCTGAAGGAAAGTAATTTTCTTAGCTCTCTCTCTTCAGAAGTTGGGTAGGAACAGTTGGAACAATGTTTGCTCCTTCCATTGGTGCTACCTGATAACCAGGATGAGGAGAAACAGTGATGGAACTTGTTACAGAGGATGCTCCATGGCTATTTTTTGCCTTGCAACTTATTGTCCATTAAAAAATCAACAACAAACCAAACCCCCACAAAAACTGACTGTGAATTAAAAAAACTTGCATATTTTGGAAGTGGACTGAGTTATCCTAACAATCCCTGCAAGGACTAGGCTTTTATTTAAACTACCTCACTTTTGCAGAATGGGGTCCTTCAAACAATGTATGAGAGCAGAATTTCTTATAGATCTGCAAAACGGCCTTGCAAGAAAGAAAATACTACTGAGCAAGAGAAAGAAATGCAAGTGACAAATTCAAGTTATTCCATGCATCTTAGAACTATTCTTATGCCAGAAAATTAATTAAATTTACTTTTTGTGTTTTAGAAGCTTTTGAAGTTCTTCTAAGAGTCTGAGCCCACCAAAATTACTCTGCCTCTTGTAGAAGTAAGTACCTATATTTGAAAGATACTGTGATTAAGATATTTGGAAAAAGCACAACTTTTCAATATTTTCTACTGTCAAATACATTCTAGAAAGAGGACCTTAGTGAGGAAAGTGATAGTTTATAAAGACTTCTAGTGTTTTCAAGAAGAATGTAAAAAAATATGTTAACTAGTGCTAATTTTACTTGTATTTTACTTCTTTCTTCCATGACAGACCATGATTCATCATTAAATAAATACATAAAATGCATTAATTTTCACTTATGTTTCTCACTGGGTTTTCCACATAAAATTATACTGCTTATAGCAAACAATCAATTAAAAAAAAAAAAAAAGGAAAAGATTGAAAAAATCTGAGAATAGATTGAATCTCAGCTGATAACCATATGTATATAACGCATGCATATTCAAAGACCATCTCAATGGAGAGCTATTGCCTATTTGTCCAGAAATAATCCCATTCTCTGTAGCTGGCAGTAAATTAATCTCTTTTCACAAAACTCAGAAAAAGTCAGTTGTTTCTCTCTCTCTCTCTCTCTCTCTCTTCTGAATTCAGCAATATGGGACATATTATTAAATGACATCTAAGAGAGAATACAAATTTGTTTACATGTTTGACAAAATTATTAGTTGCTCTGATGGAATTTTCTGCCTCTACATATGTTCGAGTTATATTGACCACATGTTATTATGGAAGTTACATACAATTCTACTTAGAAACCAACAGTAATTAATTCAAAGAATTTACTGTGCAACACAGTTACAAAATAATTATGGCCTCTGTTCACCATATAATACTATTACAGGCCTTAAATGATGCTGCATTGGCTGTGTCTTACAAAATGAGATTTTAATTTTAAGGCTCAGACCAATGACCAGTTACAAATCTGCTTGCAGTATTGAAATTTATCAAGTGCTAAACTCTTATATGTGGATAGCTACGATAAATCAGCTGCCAAGAAATAGCTGGTGATTAATAACTGGATAATCAATCTAATTATCTAGAGAGAATGATAACTGTTTTGTTGAGGTGATAATTATGCATCATTACTATTAGGAAATTTCCAAATATGGCGTGCTGATGTGGATAATTAAAAGATGTTGGCATTTTAAATATATATTGCTTTTAAAATATAATACATCCTTTGCACAGAACAGGATGAACTTAATATGAGCTGGCACTTAGTTGTTCTTTTTGCAGTGTCCATTTTGCAGTATCCATATTTTTTTATCAAGACTCTTGACTTGCCTTGTCTTTTTAAGGCTGAACTTTTCAAACTTTTCTGCATGAAGTTAATTTGATGAATTTTCCATGGTGGATTTTACTAAAACTCTTGCCTCTGACATTAAATTATTCCAGGCACTCTGAGAATTTGCATAACTTCTATTTTATACTAAACATACATGAACATGAATGCTATATAACATGAAAAAGAAAGGAAATCCAGACACCTCTTGGTCTTCCTTATGTTGAATCTGAACACAAACCCCAAAAACTGTGGGAGTAACATTCTAGAAAGAAGTACCCTGTGCCCTTATTGGCTGTCACTCAGCATTCTGCACTAATAAATATGTCAGCCTTCCCTAAGGATTTTATCTTCACCTCTAAGAGACAAAGGAAGACAACACAAATATCAAATGGAACTGTTAATTTTAGCCCAAAATCATAATATTGTATTCAGATACTCTTATCTGAATAGACTGTACACTTGACGAGTTTTTGCTCCTGAATGCTACCATTAGAGACTTTCATTAAAGAAGTTACTATGGCTTTAGCACCAAATTACATCCCTGCCTTGCACATGGAGTAAAGGAGAGTGGGTTTGTCTTCTTTGCTTTGCACAGAAAGAATGATAAATGGAATTGCCTTTACTAAGGGAGTACAGGAAGTGTTCTCTCCCTGGATCTGAGACACAAACTACAACAGCAAGAGCTGGGGTCTACTTCACTCTGGCTGCTTTTTGAGGGTGGGGAAAAATGCAACATTTTATCAACCAATTTTCCTTTGTGGGATTTCTTATGGGACGATTGCAGGCCTGCACATATGCCCAGAGCTCAAAAACCTTGAGGCAGTCTTGAGGTCTTACGTTGCCACACTTCATGTTCCCTTCCCCTGACAAAACAATTAGCAATGGAAAAGCACCAAGAAGTCATATGCTTAGGCACACCAAAATGAAAAAGCTTAATTAGGTCCTGCAGGCAGTATAATGAAAATGTTGAAACAAATCTCTGTTACAGAAGATAGATGAATGGGAGACTGGTGTGCAGAATCAAGCCATCTGTAGGCAGCCAAAAGTAATTTATATTGGTGTTTTGACCAAGTCTGACTGCAAGAGCCATTAAGGGCACCCATGTGTTTGTTTAATTGTGGTTAAGTCAACATTTCTTCTGCAAACATTACTGTATTTTAAAAGCCTGGTGGTTGCAGCTGTCTGGGCTAAAACTTTTGATACAGATTTTGGCACAAGAACTCATTCTCTGTAAAAAAAGGCTCCTGAGTTTTTGAGGTACTAGGAGGAGCATCTCTTTTATGTAGTATCAAAGAAGTGGATGTTGGCTTGGGCCCCTCAGAATATGGTGTCTAACCCTCTGATGCCCTCCTTGGAGGTGGAGGCAATACAGAAGTAAAAGGTAAAGTAGCACACAGGGAACAATTTTGGGAGGTTTTATCTATCTTCATTATTATGAACTTGCATAAAAGAGTTCAAGTACATTACAGGCAAACTTTTGAAAGGTTCTGGAAAAAAAACAAAGTCTATTTGAGCAGATTAGAATTCCCAAGAGGAATCAATTTTAGAGACGAAGTCACATACAACAACTATGTGGTTATAATGTGGATTTACACAGTGGCCACCAATCTGCTCATATGGAAACAAATTGAAAGCCAAAACACGGTACTTTCTCCTAGGCAAATAAACTAGAATTGCCAGTATGGTTCTAAAGATCAAGATAAGAAATAGGATTTACTACTTTGTGGCAAATAATATAACTGCTAGCATTGTATTTTTATTTGTTTCCTGGATTTTTGTACTTAGAACTTTGTTCCTCAACCACAATGGGAAACAACTTTTTTTTATCTTACAGTTGATATTTTCAAATAATCACTTCATTATGAGAGTGAAGGTCCCAAAATCCAACTCAGTAGGATAAGTTACAAATTGAAGTAATGAAAGTTATTAACAGAAGGGACTGAATTTGATAATAAATTTGGACACTTCAAAGCATGCAAAACAACCACACCTCCACATCCCCTCTAAATATTTTCCAATAATTTTGATTTGGTAGAAACTAGAAACAGCAAACAATTCATCCAAAATACACTCAAACAAACCAGAATTACTTTCTGCTACAAAACCCAAGACATATCTCAGTCCTGTTTATGCTAATTTGTTGAGTTCTTTTGATCACAATTTACATCCTTTCTTGCTTGTTAATTTTACTTTGCACTTCAGAATTTGAAGCTGACTTCTAGTTCTGCAGTTAGTATAACAATCCAGAAGTTACTGATAATTACATGGTAAACAGATTTTTCGTATGAGATCTTTTGTCTGCAGTTTATATTCTTGATAGCACAAATTATGTTGTGAACAAAGGAAAATGAAAGTAAAGACACATAAAAAAAGATACAGTTCTGCAGGAAAACAGGGACGGAGAATGTCAGGACACTTTGGAAAGTTTTAAAGAAAGAAGCTGAAAGGAAAACTGTGTGTGAAAAGTAAAATTCAGACTCAGAGGTAAAATACAGATAATTACCGCTCATACATATATTAGTCCACATTTTATAAAAGAATGGTACTTTTTTAGACTATGACACATTTAAAAATATTTTTTAGCATGATGAGTTATTATTTTAATATAGAGAACATATAACTGTTTAGATGACTGTGATACTATGAAGGCTATGACTGAAATATGCAAATCAGTGCAGTGATTTATAATATTGCTGTTATTGAAGTATCACAATTTTTTTAAAGGCCATTATCAATTATTTTTTCTTGGTTTAGACAAGTGGTATAGATGATATTTAGAATGGTTTCTGAATAAATTCCATGAAAATAAATTAATAAACCAGCTACCTTTTAATGCAACATTTAACTCCTACATGTATTTTAGTGTAAATTTTATTTAGTCAATAAAGGCAAAACATACTTGGTTCCTTTTTGAGAAGGAAAATATCCCTGACTGCTGACTTTGTTGACTAAAACCTCCATTTCATAAGCTTAAGTATAGTAAATAACCATAATGTTGAAACAGGATGTTTATACCCAACATAATCTCACAAATTATATTGTATGGTTGTGGAATATGAAAATGTATGAAAAATCCATGAAAAATCATATCCATGAAAATGTACATGTTCTTACTTACCCAACGGACAGGAAAGGCTCCTTTGATTCAAGTCTGTCAAGCAAAGAACAAAAGTTTTAAATATAGGTATTTATTGTGTTTAAGAACAATTATAAAATGAATTTAAAAGTCATTCTCAGTGTTGAGTTTATTTAATGACACAATTTAACATGAATAAAAGGGCCTGATTCATTTTAGTAGGCACTTAACTCTGAAAAAAAATCCCATTTACTTAATGGAACTTTGGTATAGAAGTCAAATATTTACAAAGCAGCACATCTAGGCCTTTAAATTTCACAGATTCAGATGACTTATGTAGATATTTACATGGAATGGCTACAGTGAACAAGAAATACCTTGTTCTTTTTGTCACTTAATTTTTTTTTTTTTTTTTTTAATTGGTTTCCCACATCCTATGCTAATATAACATGGTCGCTTCATCATTATGAGCACTTCTGTCCCATTTGCCAGAATTGGCCTTGTGCTGGATGTGGGTGTCACTGTTTTGGTAGATCCAGAATCATGGCCAGTTCTAAACCCAGTGGTTAGAAGTGCTCTCTCTCCCACTCCCTGCTGTGGCTGCTGTTGCTCTGAGGAGATGCACCACCTGCACAAAGGCAGGAGCCTCTTCTACTGGTAGTTTCCATCCAGCCAGGACAAATATAAGAGTACTCATCTATGTTATCAGGCAGTGTTCTTGCTCTGGTATCTGCAACTGGCTGCCCTTATTATTTTAGTCTGTTCTGGCTTCAGTGAGTTTACTGGTATCAGTCGCTTGATAGGACCGTTAGTATGTGATTTTAGGATCCTTTATAAACATGTTTAAAGCATATTTACAGCTGAGTAATTTTGAGTGGTTACATGACATGCAAAAATGTTCTGCTGTGATAATTCCCACTGAACACGCTGTGTTAGGAAGAGCAGAAAATAAACGGCCAGGTCATTAATATCTCTTAGTAGCTTTTTATAAAAGTGTTTCTAATGAAGCAAAGCATATCATATGCGGAACTGAACATTTAATTTATGAATCTAAAACCAATTTAGTCCCAAAATAAAATATTTGAAATATAATTAATTTTAAACAATTATCATTAGTTGTATGCAAAGGCATTGTAAATAATAAATGTTTTAACTTAAAAGTTTAATGAAAGTCCTCCTTGTAGAAAACTGAGTAGTGTTGTGGTAATGCGATCCCTACACCTCTAGTGGGTGCTTCCAAATAGGGAAAGAGTCTCACTTTACCTTTTGTCATGTTAAGAAGTTAGCTGGAAAGTTCTGTGGATTTCTCTTTGTAATTGGCTCGGAGCCAGCCCAGAAGTGTAGATTGAACCCTGAGAATGTTACTCAAAGAATGCTGTTACACTCGTTGGGCCAAGGGCCAAAAAGCCCACCTAAGCTGTTAAGTACTAAAAAGAGAGAACAAAGGAACTCCATGCTTTTTGCTTTTGAAGGTGCTGTAGCAAGCAAGGAGTTTGTCTCTGTGCTGTGCTCGGCTTTGTTGTTTTGTTTTTCGTATTATTTTCCATCTTTATTAAAACCCTTTTGATTTTTCAAGGCACTCTTCAGCCGTCCCGCTCATTATTATAGCCACGTTTCTGCCAGGCTGGCCCTCAGAGTGTGGGTAAAACCCATATACTGTTGCATTCATTCAGCAAAGGTTTTGTGCAAAAACCTCACAATCCGATAGATCACTTAAGTTATTATCACCATCTAAAATCCAAAACATATTGAAACCACAGTCTCTTTTCATTGTCCTAATGACTATAGCCTGGTGTTCCATCTCTTTCTAGGGCTGAAATCCACATGAAACTAGAAGAATCAATGAGGAAACACTGATAGCTTTGCATATACCTGGAAACACAGTAGAAGCCTGAAGCTGCACGTCCTTGTGGTCAGGGTAGTCCCAAGAAAATCTGAGCTTGACATTATCTGTGCTCGGGCAGTGCTGCCAGAGAGCAATAAAATGTCCTAGCCCTTCATGGCGTGTTTCATCCTTCTCCTGCAGGTTCTGTGCACTAGTGTCATAATTTTGTTTCCTCTTTTTCTGCTTAATGAAATGAATCAGCTAGGGGAAGCACTCAGTGTTTGGCTGGAGAGATTAACTATAAGCAACATGACCAAAGAATGAAAGCCCTAGAACATACTTACATAGTTCATAATACAGAAATTTTATGATCAAGAGAGACCTAGCACTATCCTGATGCAGGACATTCTGGTAGATTTTACTTTAAAACAAAGAGTGTGTGATAGAACGCACTGTGGACAAAATACTGCTATTAAAAATCTATTTGAAATCCATTCTCAAGATGGAATTCAATTTGATTTAAATAGTGCTGCTCTAGGCTTGACCTCTCTCTCTATTTGACTAAATGATTTTAGATAATTTGCTACATTACTTTTAATTAGTCCAAGTGTTCCTCATAGTAAAGGAATACAATTATCTCTTGGCCTTTTATTTGGTAATTCAGTATATGGCAAATTAATATAAAGGTTAAAAACAGCAACACAATATGAAATAACTTCCTATATCGTCTTTACTGGTGATGTTTTTCTATACAAAGTGATTTTTACCTTCTTTTCAACCTAATGTACACTGAATTTTCCAGAGTTTTGAAGAATTCTCGAAAAATTAAATATGATATCGCAAAAAGACTAATCCTGATAAGTTTAGAGAAGGACTGTCACTGACCTCCACGAAAAACCTTAAAGCAGAAACTGTCTTCTTTTCAAAAGTGTATTTTTGTGTCCAAGAAATACTAAGCTAGACAGTAAACAAAGGGAATCATGTTTTAATTATGTAGGAATGGTAATGAAGCAGGAGAGATTGAGATTTTTCCTTTCTTTCAGATGGTTTTCCCATCAGAAAAGATCACCTTGTCAATATGCCAAGGCAATATATCAGTTTGAATATGAGGGACGGAGGCTAATCAGTAGCATGGCTGGGACGTGGCAGACTAAGGTGGAGTTTTGCTTTGATTCTCAGCTAAGATTTTTTGAGCTAAGTTTTTCCTTATCTGCATATGATAGATAAGTTTTGCAGGAGGAAAAATAATTTTTACACTATGCAATTTGCTCATTTAAAACCAGTCACTGTAAACTGAACAGGCACAGGCAATTGATTACTACCCATTGATATGTTACAGTACTGTCACACTGTGTTTAAAATAAGGACTCTACAAATTTCCCATTTAGTGTTATTCCCCTTGCAACCTGTCTTGGAGAGATATTTTTCAAGGTCTGATTAACCCAATTGTGCATTTTATTATTTTCTTTGCTGCTAGGGTTTCTTACATAAATGGCAATTATCTAAATTCCATCTTTGATCATGGACTGAACATCCCAATGGACAAATTTTCAAGGTTTGCAGACAAATGTACAGGGAAAAGCAACTAAACTAAGGGTATGTGAATTCCTCTTAGACTTGTAAACAAATCATGGAATGACAGCAAGATCCCCAAAAAAATTCTACTTTTCTTGCATAATTGTCCTATTAAGATCACAGGCAAGACTTTTTCTGCATTTGAGGCCTGACCCAAGATACATGTATTTATAGAATTACTTGTTAAAGAATCCTCTCCTCTCCTTCCCAAAACTGTGTACAGGACAAAGTGAATAACATTTCTAACAATATCAATGTAGTACACAAGCAAATGGATTTTAGCCAAGGATTCTCCAAGGTAATTATGAATCAATATATTCTTCCTTGTGGTAGTCACATAATTTCATCTTTAAGCACATAGTAGGAAAAAACACTTGGAATTTAATGAAATTGTTAGGATTCTTATTCTGAAGTGTTGAAAAAACAAAACCATCTGCCCTGAATCAGAGAAAGGGGTCAGGAACCAATATTTTTTTAGATGAGTCATCATTTTAGGTTACAACCTTCATATCAGAATTCCTGAGGAGGATTAGCTGAGTGTGTTGCTGACATCACACATTTTCTATTTCACTATAAAATGCATGAATAGTGACTGCAGTTTTCAAGGGGATTTGAAACATTTTTATTCAAGCCAGATAGGAAAGTCAGGACAACAGAAAAGCATTTTGGACTTCAGTATAGTGTTAATGTATATTTAGACTGACTGATGTGGCTGAGTTATTTGCCTGACAAGTATGTCTCTTTTGCACAGTGCAGCTTTAGGCACCAAAGAATTAGCAGGACCGAAGATTTAGCAGAAATATGTATAATGAAAGAATATTCAGATTTATGGCTCACCCTGTTTATCAGTGCATTAAATTTTAAAATGCAAGAACAACTCAAGGGACCTTTCAAAAGAAACTTATGTTTCCATTCACAGTAATCAAACATGGATGCATTTTTCTCTGAATGTTGAGTTTGTGGTTTGAAATGAACAAAACTCATCTTTCTTCACAACATTTTAAGTGGTGTTATACATTGTCATCTAATTTCTTGTTAAAGCATGTGCATTATAACTTTTACTACCTCCAAATATTTCTATACAATGCAAGCAAGCCTAATACAAGCATGTCTTAATTTACAGAAGAAATATAATTTCATATAATTTCTGCTATCTGTTGAGTGTGAAAGAACAATTGCTGGTGTACACTAGGTAATCCTTCCTTTCTGGTTTGTGACTTAATTTCTGTCCAAGATCATTTTCCTGGACATTGTCAGTAACCATTGTCAAATAGAATAGGGTAAGAAGCTAATTTTGTCTTCTAAAGCTTCCATAAATATCTCTATAAATGTTGACAAGTTTTATCAAGAAACTCTGTCATATTCTGGAACAAATAAATGGTACAATGACTGTATAGAAGATCTAATCTATCAGAAGTATTTCAGAAGCAGAGAGAATGGAAGAATAATTTACAGATTTATATCAACTTTTACGATTGTCCCTAACAAATTTAATAACTTCTGCTCCCATCTGGTGTTTAACATTGCAATTGATAACTCTTATTAGAAAAACAACAACAACCAACTGTTGTTTTCATGAATATTGCATAATGTCAAATACTATGTATTAGTTTTCAGAGTGCCTCAAGAAGTTGTCTTCCACAGACCCAAGCACTTCTGTTATTTATTGAAAAATAAAGATTCTAGCACACAATAAAATACATCACTCAAGCCATGGGTGGAAACTAACATACTGCGAGCTCAAAGTGTCATTTCTCAGTGCAAACTTAGTTCTTGGATGTGATAACTGACTTGGTGGATAAATGGTGACAGATGATAGGTAAGACTTAGTCTCATTTTAAAAGCTCTTGATATTGCATGATATGAGAGTCTCATAATCAAGCTGAGAAAATAAAATCTAACCCCAACATGACCATGAACAAAGAATTATGCCAATGAGAAAGAGAGCCACATTAAATAATAGGAACACTCAGTGGTATGGTTTATTTAACTTTGGCTTGCACAAAATATTTTAACAAAAGTGTTACTACATGTGAGATAGGTACCAAAAAGCTGTGTTTTAATCATCCAGTGAAAAGAGTTAAAATCTGAGTTTTGTTTTTTTTAAAATAAATTGAAGAATTAGTTTGGATTCAGTGTAATGGAATTTAAAAAAAGAAAAGCAGAGTGAGAATTTGAGAACAAGAACTATTTTATACATATATGAAATGAAGGACAACTGGCTGGGTATTGCAAAAAAAACTTTTCAAGAGAGGAAGAACTGAATAACAGGAGACTGCTAGTTATGGGGCATATTAAAACATCTTTCCTCAGAGCTGATTGAGAAGTGTCCTTTAATCTGCACATGCTTCCTCTCTTCTAGTCTCAGATCATAGTTAATCAAAGTTCCCAACTGAAGTATTCAAGTGTACTAAAACTAAATTTTGCTAATTAATGAAGAATTTATTCAATAACAAAGCTACTACACTAGTAAGCACTCTAGGGATAAACAGATTATCAAACAGGATTATCCCTTTGGCTACCAGATCTCTATGCATATCTATACATAATCCTTAATAGATGTATAATACATATTTAGTCCCTCATGAAAGTATCACAACACATTACACATTCTGACTGACTAAAAAAGATACATTTTTTCTAATGTTTTTTGACTTTTTACTAGGTTAATAATTTAAGATTGAGAATAACTTAGATCACTTCTTGAAGCATCAGCTTTTTCCCAAGTCCATGAGGAAAAAGTTGTACCCAGAAGAAGTTAACTTCCCAAGGCATCTGTAGGTGATATGGATCTTACACAGCTTAACTTCTTGTGATAGAGAAAACTGAAATTGTGGTTAGTCTGAACGAGACGGCTTGATTTTTTGTCTAGGAATGCTTCTGCTCACCTTTGGGTTTGGTTTACATTTATGTGCTTTGCATTTAATATGCTCCAAGATGAAGGTGCCTTTAGTCCTTTCAGTGTTTTGAAGTGAAAGAAATGGAATATTTGAAATAAGTTATATGTACATATTGCATATGTTTATGGAATGGAATATGTATATATATATATATATAAAACATGATTTTTAAGCATTTTACATGTCTGGACAACAGAAAATAAATGTAAGGTTTTATTAATTAATTAAATTAAATTTAATTATATTCTATTCTATTTTTTAAAAACCCTGCAAAAATCACTGACTACTGATACAGTGCATTTTATATAGCCAGTTCTACTTAGCACCTAACCCCATGACAGGGTAGTGCCATAGCACTATCCGGAGGAAAAGATTTGGAGGGGACACTTAGCACAGGATGCTGTCAGCAATACCTGATGTCAGTCAGTACTGATGTGTAGCATATGTAGCAGATGTATCAGATGTACAAAGCACATAACCAAATTTAGCTAGTTTCCTAGCAAAATCTGTATCTTATGTCACTTATAAACATGAAATTCTTGTCATAATACAAATTTCAGGAGCCTCTAGGATTTTTTTACCCCATGGATAGTTAGGATAGATAACCTTTTCACCACTAGTTAGTAGAATGTAATGAATAATCTGTTTGGAGTTATCTTTGAAGTTTGACAGTTGAAAAGCTGAATAAAAGGTATCTTTACATACCAGAAGGAAATGCTTTAAAGAGAATGCCTCTTTCCTGTACTAACTTTCACAGCAGCAAGAGGCTCGGATGAGACATAAACCAGCATGTGAAAAAGTTTGTTTTGATATACCAATATAAATGTATACTCTCATGTTGGATTCTGAATGCATTAGTGTTATAACATGGGATGGAAGAGTTTTGGGGATGTGGCAGGAAAGGGTGGCATGCAGAACTAAGGGGAACTAAAGGGAAAAAGTAAGTAATTTCCAATAATACTCATAAATAGATGACCTAAATATTAGACAGAAAGAAGAGAGGGAAACCTAAATGCTCTAAGTAATTTAAAAGCTGTATCCTATCTGATTTTACAGGTTAGATTTTGCTGCATCTTCCTTTATGAGTCCAAAACTTGCAAAGATAACATAAACAGTGGCATGGATTCTCATATTTGGCTAAATTTTGGTAGTATGTTTGAGAAAAACTAAATTGTGACTTGATTGAAATTGATTCTTTGAAATCCTTGAAAACCTTCTTAGATAGCAATGGATTCCAGTTTTCTCCCATGCCACCCAAGAGAAGTCTTCTGTTGCCAAACAGAGTGATAAACTGAACTGTGTTTAACCCATACGTCACATCTATGTGATGTTTCCAGTCATGAAGCAATTCACTCTCAGATTCATAGTGAGATTCTTGCAAGTTTCCCAAACTCAAAATATGCTCAGTTTGGTACCTTCGTTCAAGAAAGCAAAGGAATCAAAACCAGAGGAATGAAAATAACTCCATGCCACTGTCAACTTTTATTTGCTTTTTCCTGTGATTGTTACTAATTGCTGAATTTTGCAAAAAAAAAAATGCTCTGAATAAAAGATGGAATTTTGAGAAAAATATAGTGATCTAAGTAGTGTGCCTCAGAGTTCTCTTCCTCACAGGTTTAATCATTCTTTGCATGTGGTTGATTTCACCTGACCCTCTTCTGCTCTAAAGCAGAGTAAGAACACTCAGGTCAATATGTACTGATCTAAAACCATCTAGAATGGGTTCTTCAGGGCTGGTTGAACAAAACAGTGTTGACTGATCTAATGCACACAATCAATACTACTTTGCTGTGTGGCTATTTGCAGTCACAAATAGATGAAGGTTAATGCAGGCATTGCCTTTGAGGATCCCAAGGGTAGAGGCTTAATATCCTTTTTCCCTCAATGACATTACTAACACTTTAAAGCAGTTACAGGAGGGTCACTTCTCTAACAATATAAGATTCATGTTTGTCATACTGTTTCCTAGAATAATCTCACTCATGCAAAACTGAAAAATGCAACATACATTTTTATGGCAATAGGTATTAGAAAATGCTCATTTCTTAAGACTCATATCATATATGATTACAAATATATTTTTTACTTTTCAATAAAATAGCCAATACTTTTGCTAGAAGTTTTGGGAATATCGGCATGCAATATCAAAAAGGCATGCAATTTGTAACCTATTGTTTAAGAGATTAAATCACATTTGACATTGTGCATCAACAGCACTAAGTATCAGTTCTGGCAGGGTGGATAACATATTTTCAGACAGTATGCTCCAAGACTAGCAGAATTCAACAAGAAATAAAGCTGCATGATAATTTTATT
Source organism: Illadopsis cleaveri (assembly GCA_013399915.1). Classification (NCBI taxonomy): domain Eukaryota; kingdom Metazoa; phylum Chordata; class Aves; order Passeriformes; family Timaliidae; genus Illadopsis; species Illadopsis cleaveri. Next base: position 585,912 of record VXBB01004568.1, on the reverse strand, counting down.
TTTATAATTCACTGCATAATAATATGTTCCTATTATCCCTCTGTGTTGCACATAGCCTTCCATGCTATTTGTAATCTTACTTAACAATCCTTTTTCTTTCAAATTAAGTATACTTTAAATTTCTTCTTCTAGTATCATTCATAAGACTTTTAAATGTGTTACAGTCTCTCATTTATCCAACCTTCCTTATTTATTCACAAAGGACTAAATTTATTACCCAGCATCATATTTCTATTGCTCTCTGTAAGCCACTTAAACGGTGCCCTTGCAGTACACCAGCAGCTCCCAGACCAAATTACAGCCTTCTATATAATTAGAGGTGTTACATTATGTGAGAACCAATGCCTAATTGCAAGTCCACTAAGTGGTTCTTTGAAGCAGAGTTCTGCATCTCTGATTACTGCAGCAATTAAGGGTTACTAAATTCCTGAAAATTAAGAATTCCTCTGTTCATTTGCAATGCTGGGAGAGGCCCTGCTGTATTCTTAGTCATGAACTCTATGTCCTTACTTTTAAGACTTAATAAGACAGTTTCTGAACACCAGTGTCAGCAAATCTTGATACTGTTTCCATGATGCCTTCTTCACTAAAACTCAAATGTACAAAAAATACCATGTTGTCAGTTTCTGATTTTTTTTAACATTTTGAAGGCACTAGTCTTTTTAGCCTAACTGAAACACACCAGAATACCTACTGAAGACATCATCTTTGTACAGAAGACAACATGTCGAGTCTAAACTCTTTTGTTTCTTAAATTAAATGCAAGAATCCATGCAGCAACAAAAGGTAGAAAACTCACATGTAACAAGGGATAGGAATAGGGCTCAGGCTGGTAAGATTTAAAGCAAATGCATGACTAAAACCACTATTTCTGTTTGCCTACAGGCAAACCCATCAATACTCTGGATCTTTTAGGAATTTACTTTTTGATTCATAAGCCAGTCTTTTCATTCATATTACCAGCTAAATTCTTAGATAAGAAATGAGTTGTAATAATTTCAAGTGGATAATAAAGGAGTCATAATAATTTCAATGTGATCAGAAATTGTGGATATATTTTCTGTTCTACTGTGGTATGTACAGTAATTAAAACCCATGGAAAAGAATAAATTTACAGTTAGATACTTTATCTGTAGTATATTGCTTCAGGTTTCATAGCAGAAGGAAAAGGTAAGAAAGAAAATTAAACACTGGAGAAAAACCCAACAATAAAAAGTGAACAGCCTATTCTTCAAATTTGCTACACTCTGAGCATGAATGTGGTTATGGTGTCTGGGCTGTTGTGGAAGAAGACAACATAATTTGTATGATACCATGTATCACCTTATGCAAGAGGAATAGTACTGAGATAGGAAGAGGGATGCAGCTCCTGTGTAGATGTGTATAAGTTGGAGTCACTTCCTCTTAACAAAGGGAAAAAACGCCACAGGAAATAGTGTATAAGTCTAAGGAATAGTAAGTGCTAGTCTTTACATACTAAAAAGTATGTAAAAAGTAGACCTACTTCTAAAAAGATCCATGTCGAGGCCATAGTTTAAAAACTGAGGGTGAACAAAAGCAAACAAACATGAGAAAAATGTAAGATTTACCATCTAGTGATGATCCGTGACGCAAAATCTGCCCTTGTCCCCTTTTTAAGGGGAGTGCAAAGTATTTTTCAAATAGTGAATAGGAAGATTTAAAAAAAAAAAAAAAAAAGATGTTTTGTTCTCCTGGTTGTTGTTGGAGTTACCACACAGATTAGGAATGATATGACTGAATGAAGAAATCAAGATGCCAGTTGCATTTTGTCTTTTGATCTATTTCTTTAGCTGTCATTTATTTCAAAATAAAGAGAAAATATTTTTCTGGATGTTGCTAAGGACCTGAGATATCTTTCTCTCCCCTGTTTGCCCCCTCTCTAAAGATATGAAGTGCTGCACATGCATACTCTGGATCATGTGAAAGGGCAAACATAAATTTTTGTCTGCCTGTCACAGCCTGTCGGAGCAAAAGTATTGTTTTAAAAATCTATGGGACTAAACTGATTGCAATTACACCAACATAATTCAGAAACGAAGACCTGGATGTGCTGCCTTACCTCAGAAGTTCTTTTTTTAAATTATTCCTATAATATTAGTTAGTGGACATGGGGGTCTTTTCTTGAAAGGAAATGAGTAAACAAACAAACAAAGAAAAGGTGATTTAAATCACTTTGAATCACAGGATCTGCTTAGCTTTTTGTTTGTACTTTTAAAGATTTTTAATGTAATTGAGAATACTATTTAAATTCTCAACACAAGCAAAATTTATACTTTAGAAGTAAGAATTTGAAACTAAATTATATTTTTTTTGTACAGTAATAACTGCTTCAAATGTGACCACTGGCAACATTCTTTGATGAAATGAATGTAAATAGTATCCTACTGGACTTAAACTTCTTTTTATTTAATCATACCTAGAAATGTGGGGATTTTTTTATGGAAGCAAAATATTTTTCAGATGAGCTGCAGAGCAACATTTATCTTAGATCCACTCTACTGCACTGAAATAAAATAGCTTTTTTCATGAAGAAAAGTAATAAAAAACATCAGGAGGATACATTTCTGTAGAAAAAAATTTTTGATTCAAAAGAAATATCACACTATATAATCTTAATATGACATAGTCATAGAAAATTATGTTCCATAAGCATATTTTTTTTTTCATTTGGTGTATTGAATAAAGTAGGAGTTGTAACCACAATTTGGTGCAAAAGTAAATTTCAGAAAATACTTGATCAGGTTTGTTTTCTGTTTTCTGGACTGTGTCTTTAGTGTCTTGTAGGTCAGTAATACTGATGGACACACAAGTTCATTAAGAAAAAGAAAGTATAAAGAAAAAAGGGTTTTTGAAATCTAAGACAGTATTCAATTAAGAAAGATACTTATACCTGCAGTTATTTTGATTATATGCCAGATTTAAAAGATTAATAATGCAGTAACCGTGACACATTATGACATAATTATGCAAAATACTGCAATATTCTAATAGAATAGCAATGCTTGTTTGGCACAGAACTTGTTGAGTTTATGTTAACGCTTTCAAGTGAGAGGAATGATCTCAAGAATATTCCTATACTAGAAGACACAATCAAGTTGGCCATCAGTGTCCTTTTCATACTTTCTCCTGAAATGAAGGGTGCTCAGGAGTGCTCAGAAAAGCAACTCAAAATAATAGGTGGCTCTGAGGCAAACCAAACTCTATAAATGATAGTTACAATAAATGTAAGAAGAAGAGAAAAAATAGAGAATGACTGCAAGCAATTCTTTTGGCCTCTGCTATAAGACTGAAAAACCAAAGGAAATGCAAGTTGTGCAACATAATTCAGTTTTGTGACAGAGATTATAAAAGTAAAATGTATTGAGGAAATTGATAAAATATTTGTGTAAAAAAAAAGTAACATTGACATAAAAAATAATCATACCATGTAAATAAAAGAACATCCCTTTCCAGTATACTAATATTAGACTTTTAAATAAAATAATTTGTTCCAGAGGCCATGAGAGTTATGGAATTGTAAAGTAAAGGTTTTTTAATGTAGGAAATTAGTAGCATGTTAAATCAAGTGTGTTGAATATACATTTCAACTGCATTATGTGGAGAAGTGATTGGTAACGGGAAATCACTGTGCTATCTAATATCGCTGAGTGGTCAACTGTACACCTGAAAATTCAGAGAACAGCTGGGAAAAACTTGTCCTGGAGGTAAGCCTTTGCAGGGTCACTGCACACTACATCTTGCCAGTGCTGTGTGAACTCAACACCAGTGGATGGTTCTGGTTCCAGCCAGGCCAACACAGTGAGAGGCTATTTCATGCAGTTTTTCCTGGCTTTCTTAATCTATTCACTAAATCCATTCTGTTAATTGTCTCAGTCCAGAAGATACCTCAGCAGGATGGATCTTAGGCTAGGCAGCTTCATGCCCAGACAGCAATAGGAATACTGGAGGACTGGGGATTGAATAACTTCTCACCGAGTCTTCAAGATGTGACACTGGGGCCAGCCAGTTTTGATTGTGGCCCTCCAAAGAAGTTTGGAGTTTGGCAAGGGTGAAAATAATCCACATGGGGATTATTTTTCTTAGACTAAACAGTCTTGAAAACTTTATCGGTCACCTACAACATTGCTTTGTGTGGAGCAAAAAGATGGTCTAGATACCCTGGCAGCGCCCAGCAACTTGCCTTTCCATTTTTCTTCCAAATCCTAGTCACCTGCTTTCCCACATTGTTGTGGTGCATTTTGGGTTTTACCAAGTTTTTGCATGCTTCTGTTCTTTGTTTTACAATGGTTTGTTTCATGTACACCCATGTTTAACCCTTCATGGTTTCCCCCGAGTCATAGCTATGTTTCATTCATCAGTTTAGGAACCCTGGAGTCCTGTCCATCAATCTGCAGCCCCCCCCTGATGTCTGGAAAATTCCAGGAAGGCTGTTGAGTGATTCGGCAGGGTCTCAGTTCTCCCATCCCCTTTTTATGCCTGTACCCTTCCCGTGCCCCCACCCCGGTACTTAAGATGTGGGCCAGATGGGGAAACTGGCTTTTGTGGGTTCCCTCTCTGGGTGAAATAAACCCCAGTTGAACCTCACGAGAGTCCTCTCTTCATTCTTCACCACTGCCACGCTTCTGCCCAAGGCAAAGACTCACAGGATTGGAAAGGTATCTCAGCATACTGAACTGTATCTTTTAATGCAAGCTTGGTGCCAGAGCTAGCCAGAAAATGGGATGCTAGTTCCCTGAAAGCAGCACCAAACCCCTGCACCACATCGTACAAATATCACTTTGACCCTGGGGATTTTCCTTTGGTCAGGTAACTAGTTTTCTCAGAAAGCAGATGGATGTCATCTGGGACACTGTGCTCTCAGTTATACCAGTACCACTACACTGGTTTTGAGTCCGCATGCCGCACGTGGTCTCCAGCAGATCCCCACCACAACCTCATCCAGCAGAGCCTGCAGTAATTGTGCTCATTTTCATGGCAATACAAATGGCACCATTACGCCAGCCTGTAGCACACTGGGTTTTTTTTCAAAAGACTCAAAAGTAGGTGGCCTTGTCACTCTTCTCAAACCTTGTTGCTACCAGAGGGGTGCCAGAGCATACTTTTAGCCAGCTCCCAAGCTGACAGCCACAGAGAAAGGACATGCAGCATCCCTGAGGGAAGGCGGCCTGTGCATGGTGTCTCTGCTCCACCTGTCCTGGGGCTTGGGTCCGCTCCTTGAGCAAATGGGAATGGTTGCACACCATCAACAGCCTCTGGAGCCAGCAGCTCCAAGAGCCTCATCCAGTTTTAATAACTGAAACAAAGGCTTGTGAAATGCAGAAAAAGCTTTCAGGCATGTATTTAATATGCCATATAATGTGGCAATGGGCTGAAATGAACAACAAATAATTAAAACATTTTATGATGTAGAGAAGCAGAATAATAGTCCATCAGAGTTCTTATGGTTGATTGTTCTTTTGTATATGGAAGAATAAGCACAGGGAAAAAACAGTAAATGGGCTTTCATATGGTGATACAGAACCTCTTAAGTGAAATACTGATCAAAACACCACTAAATTAAAAAGACAAAGTGTGATGTTTTATTTTACCAAAACATTGCTCCCAAAGAGTGTTTTAACACATTTGAGTCAGCACCTTTATTTTTCACCTTGTGTTTCAAAGATATTAAGATGTGCCAGTACAATTAATTTTTGCTGGAGGCTAGACCAATACAACAAGATGCAAAACAATTTTAAGATGCAGATTTTTTTAAGCATGTGATTTTCTGCAGAAGTGGTGTGCTAAAAAGAAAATTCAGAACAATTTTGAAGCTTCTGGGATTTAGGTCTCCCCTTACATACTGAACAGCAATATAAATTAGGATGGATGCTGATGGAGTGCACAGTTATGTTAGAATTTAACTGATTCCTGAGCACTACTCTAAGTACAATTTAAGATATTCAGTGAAAATGCTTAAAATCAATAATGTGTTTAACAGCTTTCTGAAGCAAAGACTAAATGTTCTCAAAAGACTTTTAAGGCCTAAACAAAGAATGGAAGTATTTTTATTATTTACTTATCTGTCTTGCACCTAAAAGAAGTTGTGTGTCTCACATTTAGGCTCATGCTTAATTTCACATAGGTAAGATTAAATTGAAATCTTATTTTCACACAGATCATAAAACTAGAAAGTTAAGTAAAGAAATGTAGATCCTGAACTGAGATATTAAAGAGTATTATACCATTATACCATTAGGAAAAAATGAATCTAATCACTTGGGCACACAAGCAAATTATGAGGATATAACACATCATAGACATCAGTTGCTCTGTATTAATGACTTATGTGTATATCCAGCTGTAAATGTGATACAAACTTTTTTTCAGAGATGCAAATCTCTTTGAACACTTTTGAAGCCTCAAGTACTTTAAAGTTAATAAAATCCTGCAAGCCTGTGCAGCAGTCCTGCTTAGTTATCTTAGAATTGTTCTTTATGTTGTCTCACATATGAAAAATAACATTTAAAAATCTGTAACAAAGGAAATCAAACAATTAACAGTTGTTTTCCTTAATACTTTGTTGTGCACAGTCACTGGTTTTCCATTGGATGTCTACCTTAAGATAGTTTCTTCCAGACAACTTTCCTGAACATGCTTATGAAAACTGAAAGATATGTGTCAAACTTGTTTAAATGACTGTCCCAGTTTCATCCAGGACAGAGTTATTTTTTTACAGTAGCCAGGTGTGGTGGTGTGTGCCTGTGGTCCCAGCTGCCAGGACACTAAGCCCACGGATTGGATTGCTGTGCCCAGAAGTTGTGGGCTGCTGTGTGCTCTGCTGAGCAGGCCTGGCCATGACCTGATTGTTATTGAATACCATTATATATCATTGCCAGGGGCAGGGGAAAAGGAATTTTTCTCTGGTTTCTGGAAGGAAAGGCATTCCTTTTCAAGTTGGCAGAAAGTGTGGTGTGGAAAAGCTGGTTGGTATTGGTCATGGGCTCTCAGTGTAAATAGCCTTTTTGTCTTACACCTTTTGTTATTATTATTTTTGCTGTTACTGTTCCCCCTTTTTTTATCTCATTGCTGTTTCCAGCAATTTTTTCTTGTCTCAAACTGCAATTTTCACCCCTTTGTGCCTCCAATTCTCAACTCTATCCCCAAAGTGGAAAGGGGGAAGGAAAGGGGTGGGAGTGAGCAAGCGAAATCTCGTTTGGGAGATTCTCAGAGGGCACTAAATTGAGAGTGTCATTGCTAAACTATGACAATGACCATATAGCACATCTCTTTCTACACTAAATTTGCTGTCTTGTCAAGGAAGGAAATTATATTTCTTCAGCATAATATACTCCTGATATTTTAACCAATTTATTAACTTCTTGGTCTTGATAAATTGATTTCTAATAATGTGTTCTAGTACATTTCTTAGAATCAAAGCTAGTCTGACCTAATAATTTTCTGGATCTCTTCTTCTTAAAAATAAAATATTTCCTTACCCATTCCCATACCCATTGTTTATTTGCCTTACAAGACCTCCATAAGTTTTTTGAAAGAATCACTAATGGTCCACACACAGATTCAGCTAGTCCTTTGAACACACTATAGTGAATGCTAACAGATAATTTCCATCAAGTTCACTTAGTCAAACACTGGTTAGACAATTTTTAAATTGCATACCCTCTAGTAAAAAATTGATTTTCTTTAATAGCTGGTCAGCTAACCATTTTTGATGAAGTAAAAGAAGCCTTTTCTCTGTGATGTACTATCTGCTCTTTTTTCCTCGTAACTAAAAATCAGAGGATATTACTCTAATGAAAAATCTTTTTGTTACCTTTTATACTGTTATGTGCTTTAGCCTTTCTAACATCCTGTAGCATGACTCTGCTCTTCTTTTCTACTTCCAGTCATGGGGTTTTGATTCCATATTTTGTACAATTCCTTTTCAATTTTTAGGATGTTAGAGAAAGCTGTCATATTATTCCTTTGTTTGATTTTTTTCTGCTTCAGGAGAATTTTGTGTTCTGCCTTAGGCATAGTCAGTGCAAGATTTTCTGCACTTCTTTCGTCCCTCAAATTTCTTTCTGAGAATCTTTCTACTTACCAGATCTCTGAGCTCATTTAATTCTGTCCTGTCTGAAACCCATTATCCTCTTTCTACTTACATTCCTTCCTTTTAACAGTGACTGTTTTGTGACAACTAAATTTTTAACCAATGACTCTCTTAGTGCAAGTCAAATCTAATGCAACCACTTCCCTCTTAAGTCTCTCAGTCTTGTGGGTGGGTCCTGGCCAGCAGCTAAGCACCCACATAGTCACTGTCTCACTCCCCTACCATTGTCCCCTAGTGGGATGAAGGAGAGATCAAAAGTTAAAAAGCCTCATGGATTGAGATATTTGCAGTGCAATAGGGGGAGGGAGAAGGGAAAAAATTCCAGGTGATGCAAAGGCAATTACTTTCCACCTCCCATAAGCAGCCTGGGCAATCTCCAAGCAACAGCTGCTTTGGAAGGAAAACCTTCCCAATTTTTATTTCTGACTATATGAGAGAATATCTCTCTGGCCAGGTTGTGTCAGCTGTCTCAGATATATTTCTTCATAACGTCTTTTCCACACCTATTAATTACAAGCGCAGAATAGGAAAATGAGGAAACCATGAGGCTGTGGAAACATCTTTCAGCAACAGTCAAAACATTGGTGTGTTTTAATAACAAACTCAAAACACATATAGGATTCTATGAAGAAAGTTAGCTCCATTCCAGTCAGACCCAGTTACAGTGTTCTGAAATAAGTAGTGTTCTCAGTGTTGCCAAAAATATTAAGTTATTGATCTTCTCACATATTAGGTTAAGCGATATTGAGATAATAAAAGTTCCTTGTTGTCATAAAATCATAGAAAGGTTTGGGTTGGAAGGGACCATACTATAGAATGATAGAGTGGGTTGGAAGGAACCTTGAAGGTCATCTAGTTACCACCACTGCACCATGGGCACCCATCTGCCATCCACCAGGTAAGATTGCTCAGGAGCCCATCCAACCTGGCCCTGAATATTTACAATGGGACACCCACAGCTACCCTGGGCAATCTGTTCCAGTGCCTCACTATCCTCTGAGAGTAGGATTTCTTCCTAACATCTAATCTAAATCCCTCCTTTTTCAGTTGAAAATTGTTCCCCTTTATCCTATCACTATCTGCCCATGTAAAAAGGTGTTCTATTTTATAAGACCCCTGTAAGTCCTTTCTTGTGTTTAGTACTTCAGAGCAGGACACAGTACTCCAGGTGGGATCTTACAAGGTCAGAGCAGAGAGGGAGAATTAAGATGAAGAGGGAAATGAAGGATTCTCTTAGTTGCTCATAAAAGCCTCATGATCTTCTAGAGAAATAGTTTGCACTATATCCATGAAAGGACACAATCTAAGATATTTTTCCTCTTTAAAATTCCTTTAGAACTTTCCACAGGTCTCTCTTATCCCTATCTTTTCTGTAGAACAAGTATTTATGAGAAAGCCTTCAAAAGCTTAGAGGTGGAAATGTGTATAAGTGCCAGAAATCATAGAACATTTTTCAAAATCTTTTGAAATACTGGCACAGGGACAGAGTAGACCAAGGTTACCAGGAACACCTACAGAGTTTAGTAGCTGGCAGTTGAGAGTAATGATGAAACAGGGATTCTCTTCTCCAAAAATAGTATTTCTATCACTTCAGCTAAGGACAGCTATATGATAAAACTTCAAGTTTCTTCTATGTAGCATGGAGGTTCAGATATAAAATGCTTCTGGTTGTCTTATTCTGAGATCCCACCCTTGAATTTACATCTGGAGTTTTCAGACCAGACAAGGCATGAAAAAGTACTGCTCAAGTGTGTCTGATTGCACTCCTGAGGTGTTGCTCTCAGAGCCAGTCTATCTGCATTTCAGCTACAGTAGGAACCGGCCCTAATTCCTTCCATGGATCTGGAGCATAAGTTCTATAGTACTTTTATGGGAAGTGAGGTTTATTGAGCAGAAAGACATGTGGGCATGGCAGCCCTAACAATCTGTAATGCTTCACTAAACATAATTGATTTTGAAAAAAATCTGGATGTTTCCTCAAGTTTGTAAAAGCTCTGTGACAAAAGGCACCTGGGAATAGGAGAAAGACAATGCCCTCCTGAACAGTCAAGGAAGAAGTCCAGTTTTGTCAGAACTTGGTTCTCAGCCCTGACAGAAAAATCCATGAGAAATCAATTTTGTTGCTCTGAAATTGTTAGTTATTTCACTGATCATTGCAAATAAAAAAGTCACAAAAAATGAGGCCATAGACAAGCACTGAATCATAAGGACTAAAAGTTAAAGTAGCACTCAATTAAGAAAAAAAAATAGTATTACTAGGAGTGGGAGCATTAATAAGTACTTAGATTTCATTATAATTTTGGTAAATATTGCGCAGTGCCACTGGTAGATACATTTTAGTTTACCATAATTTTTCTGATAAAAATTGTATTGGAGTAATTTAACGTGAAACCTCACTTACCTGTAAAGTGCTGAAAGTGGCCGCTTGTTGGCAGGTTTTGGTCTGTATGGTTTTGGTTCTCCTGCCATGTTGATATCTGAAAGCAAATATTTGATATCAGTAAGTCAAACATCTGGAAGTTTGCAAAGGCACGTTCAAGTCACTGAAAATGAGTAACAGGCAGTGAAAATGGACAGCATAACTAAAACTGTCTAGTTTTTACGTCTTCTGAATTGATGTCGTAAAATATTCCGAAATTTTTTTACTGTAATGCATGAATATTTTAGGCAAAATATCAGTTATTGTTAACAGAGAGAAAAAGCATTTTTAAAAACACACAATTTTCTACTTGGTGAAGGCAATAATGTATTTCTAGTACAGAAGATTTGGATGGTAACTTAGATAGCGAAATAAACTGTGATCTCAAGTCAAAATCTGCTGAGGAAGACTACAGTTGTTCTGAAGGCTTCCCCTTTAGGATCTAAAGAAATGCACATGCTATTTCATCATCCATTCAGAATGTTGCTCTTCAAAAACAAACAAGAGTATCTATTTTCCACCCCAAATGCATCACTCCTTGGAGAATGAGAAAATCTGGGTTTGCAAATGTTTTCTTGTAAGCAGATACTTATTCTTCTCACCAAGATCAGAAATCTTATGAAAACTTTGAAAGTTCACTTATATTCTACCTGTAAATTTATGCATGAAATATAAAAGAAAGTCAAGCTTATATAGATATAAGCTTGATATAGATACATAGATATATAGATATATAGCTTCTATAGACATTATTCTTGTTCTCAAATTTGTCTCTTCGTTTGAATCATATTCAAAGACATACCAGGAGATAGGTGTCTCTCATTATGATTGCTAGAACAGTCCTACATGAAGAAAGAAGCACAGAAAGACCCTTCTGTGAAGAATACCTTCTGGAGCTTAGGAAGCTGTCTGTATAAAAACAAATCTATATCAAAAAGCTCCTCCATTCTGATTAAATGTTGCAAAGTAGACATTACAATGAATCACATGGCTAAAGTGGTTCAGGAAACAAATTTCATGCAATTTGAGGGATGCTGCAGCTAAATCTCTTCCCTGATTCAATAATATAAAAAAAAAGAGTAACAGTCAACAAAATCAGAATTATTTCAGTGTAAAATTTTTGTGACAGAAAATCATATCCCATTAAGTGTGGAAGCACATGGTGGCCGAGACTTTCAGGAAAACACATGTTCTCAGTAAAGTCTATTTTAAACTGAAATTGGGTGTAGTGGAGGGAGAAGTAGAAAGATAAGTTGTAGGAGTAGGAATAAACACTGTCCAGTGCAGTGATGCTAAAAGGTCAAACATTTTTATTGATTATTCTTGATCTCAAAAGATGCAGTAAAAGTCTGAGACTTATTGACTGGATACTTTTATTTCACTAAAAATAAAAAGAAACTCCCAATCTTTTTTTAACAATCAGGATTATTGAAAATGTGTGTCCCTTAGACTTCTTTTTGACAGAAAATATTTTGCAAATGGAAATTTCATACTTAAAATATTTAAAAGAATTTAATAGAATTATACACTTATTTTTGATATTTTGTGCTCAGTCAACATTTATTTAAAATTATACAAGAACCTGATCTAAAAAGCTTTTATGTAAAACTATATAACATAAAATATTTAAGTCCCATTTTCCTTATATAAAGTATTTTGGTATTAAATCTGACTTCTTTTTCTTCTGCAGGAGTTGTGTTACTATTAAATCACAATTTTTCATAAAATAATAATTTTCTTGTTTCATCAAACACTCTGAAATTGGAGGAACATTTGTAGACAGTTTTCAGGCCTCCTTGAAATGCTTTCCTTCCCTTAATTTTGGCAAGTGCTTTATTATATATATATATGTTTTATTTCATTTTTGTTGTAAGTTCAGCTATGATGCCCTTATTTAAAGATATATAAATTCTACAATGTTGAATCAACAAAGTAAACACCAAACATTTCTGAAAGCTACTGAGGAATTTTGATAGCTCTGTTGCATTTCCATTGGCTCCTGGAAACAACAAAATTGGAACAAAATTTTTGTCCTGTGACCTTTGCAATAATTAGACCTTTTCATACTATTTTTATACGTCAGTTTAAGGTTATTGACTGTGTTGGCTTTCATCATCTCCTACTACAAGTTGGACAGATTTTAAGGAAAAAAAAAAGTAGAATTATAGTCTGCTCTTGGGAAGCACCTGAGGCTTTGGTATCGCCTTCACAATACCATAATCTTCACGTATTTTTTGTCTCTCATCTGCTACTATCTCAGAGTTACATCTTAAACGTTCTTCTCCTTAAACTCTTAGAGTTACAGGTTTTAAAAACATTTTCATATCCTCCTGGGACAGATCAATACTATCTTGATGATTGTTCCTTTAGACCTACATTTGCAGCTCTACAAGACTCACTTCTAAAAAAGGTGAGTAGTGCAGAAGGCTAAGGGCTGTTAGTTATGTATTCTCTTTATTTCAGTCAAAAATGTCAGAAAGGTGACACTGTAAGAGGCACAGTGGCAAAGCTGTTCAGAATCAGTTAAGATTCTCTCACATTTAAATAAATCTCTAAACAGTGAACTACTTTATACAGATAGTAATAGCCTGAAATTCTCTTCAGCACAAGAAATAGTTCACAGAAAAGCTGTGCACATGGGGCTTTTCTGTTAATATGAAAGTGATTGAATAGCTCTGTAACTCCCTAAGCACTTTGTAGTAAGTTAAGAATGGATATAGGAAATGCTTTGAAAAGTTAGAACAGATTTTCACCCCATTATTTTTTCAGCACTATCTCTTCCAGCTTCAATTTTCTAACTAAGATTAGAAGTGAACTTGTCAACATTTCGCAAGATAGATTATTTCTATCCCAACTGGAAATCTTGGGAGATAAGTTGTTCTCTTCCTTCATCCATCATTGGTTTCACAGCACACATTTACATCTACTAGATCATAAACCCTATGTCAAATAAATTTGCTGTCAGCAGCACAGAGATTTACCTGTACTAATGATTCCACCCTAAGGAATGCAGAAACATATCACTCCTTATGCTGTCAAATTAGCTACTGCACTTGTACATGAATATGTACCAGACAACTTCGCAAGGGAGACAGACATTCACATTGCTTCTGGAGAGGCATGGATTTGATGAATTAGCAGCTGGTGGATAGAGAAATGGCTCATGGTCACACTCAAAAATGTATTAATGGGTAGGTTGTCTCCTGAAGACCTCTGAGGAGTGGCATTCTTTAGGGATCAGCACTGGGACTGGTGGATTTAACATCTTTCTTGGCAACACAGACAGTGGCATTGAGTGCACCCTCAGCACGTTTGATGACACCAAGCTGTGTGGACACTGGAGTCAAGGGATGCCATCTACAGAGACCTTAATAGGCATGAGAAGTTGGCCCATGTGAACCTTATGAAGTTCAATAAGATCAAGTTCAAGATCCTCCACCTGGATCTGGGCAATCCTAAGCACAAACACAGGCTGAGCAGAGAATAGATTGAGAACAGGATTTTTACATGAAGATGAGAAGCTTGATGTGGCCTGGTAATGTGTGCTTGCAGCACAGAAAGCCAACTGTAATTTGGGCTGCATCAAAAGCAGTGTGGCCACCAGGGCAAGGGAGGGGATTCTGCCCCTCTGCTCTGCTCTCAAGGTACTGTGTCCAGCTCTGGGGTTCCCAGCATAAGGATGTGGGCCTTTTTAAGCAAGTCTAGGGGAGTGCCACCAAAATAATCAGAGGGATGGAGCACCTCCCCTATGAAGACAGGCTGAGAGAGTTGGGGTTGTTCAGCCTGGAGAAGAGAAGGCTTCAGAGAGATCTTTCAGAAGCCTGCAGGGAGCCTACAGAAAAACAGAAGAGGGACCTTTTACAAGGGCTTGTAATGATGGGACAAAGTATAATGGCTTCAAACTGAGAGAAGGCTTAGATTGGACATTAGGAAGAAATTCTTTGCTGTGAGGGTGGTGAAATGCTGCAACAGGTTGCCCTGGAACCTCATCTCTGCAAGTGTTCAAGGCTAGGTAAGAGGAGGCTCTAAACAACCTGGTCTGCAAGGTGTCCCTGCCCATGGCAGAGGTTTGAACTAGATGGTCTTTAAGGTCCATTCCAACCCAAACCATTCTATGATTCTATGATTGTATAATTCTATGTGGCAATGGAGCAGCCCAGGGACTCACATTATTTTCTCTGCTCATATACTAGGAATGTTCGTTTAGATAACAATGCCAAGATAAATTCATCACTGAAATTCAAAATACTATGGAAACATTAGGAATATAAAAGTGAATATGCAGAAAACAACACATTGTAATGCAGCATCCTGGTCTTATGTGCTTTCAGAATCAATTGAAATTACTTTCTTTATCAAAAGAAATGCATTTTTAGTTCTATACTTTCCTGTTATTATGGCAGAGCTTAGTCAAAGACTGAGATTTAGATTTCATTCAAGGTTGTGTGTCATCAGCAGAATAGATCTGATTTTGAGCATGGTATTTTTATTTGTAATTATACTCAAAATACCTAGTGATTAATGACAAAACATAAAAATAATTAAAGAAAGAACATGATTACCATTTTAGAAGGGCACTCGTATTCAGTGGCTACATAAAATTGAAATACTGAAAAGACAACTCAACACAGCATGATCTACATTTCTTCTGTCACTGTTTCCTACCATTGACTGCCTACCTCCTCCAGATGTGAACATCCCATTTTTGGAGAGGCAGTATCTTCTAGTCCTTGTACTTGGCTCACAGATTCCCTGGTAATCTGAGAATCTGGTCCTGAAGACAACAGTTGACTTTAAACAGCCTTTGTAAGTGCAAGCAATGATACCTAAAGAACATCCATACCCTAGAAGTATTTCAGTATTTCTTAGTAACACTGCCCTTCAGATTCTTTAAAAAGTGTTATTTACAATATCATTTTGGTTCAGAAAAACAAATGCCACAAACAAGAAGCTTCAACAGGCATGAACTCAATTCATGAAAACTGGGATTTTGAGGCTTTCTGCTGCCAATCCAGAGCCCGTGTCTTGGGCTACATCTAACCTATAAAATTAAATTGAGTCCTTTCAAGGCACTAGTACTCTTTTATTGGTTGTATTAAATTATTAAGTTGTTTGCATGACTTTTAGCTACAGTTTTCAAGTACTGTCCCATGCAATTTCTAGATATAGGTAGAGAATGGACATGACCTAGAGACCACTGCGGGCACTTCACCCAGTGAAAGAGAACAGATCCACACACCTATAATTAGTATCTGTAATTTAATATCAAGGATATGGCCTTGTGAGTGTGGGCTCTCCATGTCAGAAAGACTGGAAACCAAAACCTGGAGCTAAGAAAACTCCAAGTACCTCTAAAGCTCAAAAGCTGATTTTCTAAGACATATTTCACCAGACATTCTTCCACAAATTCTTGTGATTGGTTACAGAAGCGGAGATATTCCTTGAAAATTCTACACTTATTTGACTTAAATTTTAGATTAAAAAGTGTATAATTGTGCATTTCCAGACCAGCTACGTTTTAGACCAACATTTAATGGAAGTGATGGTAATTTAAATTGGGATATAGGAAGGAATTCACACAGTGAACGTACAATCTATATACAGTGGGAGATACTGATAGAGAGCAATCAGGATGCATTTTCTCCTCTTTCAGATGATAAAAAGTATATGGGATAGAAGAGAAAGACCAAGAGACAGATGGAATTTAGAGAAAGCCTATAAAACCATATAGAAAGTCTAAATAAACCATATGGTTTATAGCATGACTGCACACCAGCAAAGCTAAGACTAATCTATCTTTCTTTTATACTCTTCCATCTACTAGTCTTATAAATTTCCCTGCTGCCTGCTAAAGAAATTTTAACAAAGTCATATCACAATTTTTTATATCATAAACTTACTTTTTTCTTTATATGCTCCATTGATTACATGTTATCTCCTGCCTTTCCCCCATCTCTACCATGTGAAAAAAGCCGAGAGGAAAGGACAGCTCTCTGTTCTCTTCCATTATGTGCCCAAATTGCACAGCTGTAAAGAAGAACCTTTCCCGAAAATTGAACACAAGCTCAAGCTAATTCTCAAGGCTAGTAAAATATTAAATGGAGTTCTGGGTCACACCTTTTCTTTTTCCATAATGGTATTAAAAATTCTTGTGGGGCTCTCAGTATTTGGATTTTCTCTTAGCATGGAAGTAATTGGAAGCCTTTTTTTGTACAAAGATGACAGCTATTGTTAATGCTTCATACAGAAAGAGCTGCTTGTTGAATAGTATACGAAATTGCTTTGTTCAACCATTTCTTCTTTCATTAAATACTGCTAAAATGAAACAAGGCTATTGGATTATATAAGCTATCATTCTTAAAACCATTCAGTAGCAAAAGTGTCAGGAGTTGTCTTGTAGGAATTTTTTTTCTCTTCCCCAGGGAATTAGGTTGGTGTGAGGACAGGCGACAGCTAAAAGGGAAAATCCTGCTCTGTCTGCATGCCCATCACACATCATCCCCTCAGACCCCTGGAGACAGCAGTCTCTCAGCTCCAGAATGGATGCCAATGTACTTCACAGCTGAGGTGAAGCATTGATCTGTCTTGGGTTTTTGTCTGTTTGCTGCCTGCCCTTCGCACCCTAAGTAACACCACAATCTGGGCCAAGCTTCCTGGCCCTATTAGCTGTGTCATCAGTAGTGATCCATGTCCATGCCTAGGGAGAGGCAACACTTCTGCCAGAGGGAGGAGAAACTGCTTATTTGTGACCTTGAACTGACTGTCCATGGACTCCACTGTGATTGAAGGATCTGTGGCCAAGACCCGACAAACTGCTTCTCTTCTGGTGCTCGAATCTCTGCAGGGGAATTACTGTGATGTGGCAGGAGTCACCCTGGGGTACTGGCCTGCAGGGGAAGAAACACCACAGAGAATATGGCATGCCTTGTGAATGGATTCCTATGGGAAGGAGAGCAGCCCTGTTGCTGACAATCCTACCCACTCCTTCTCCTCAGCACAGGGCTTGTGCTTTCCTCTACAGGAAGTTCCACACTTGCAGATGTGAGAGAATCAGATTCAGCTTTAAAGGGACTATGTGTCCATGGCCATCACCACTTATCTGCAGACTAGGTCTCTAAGAACTGTGGGGGTTTGGTTGTTAACTGTGGAAACACAGTCTGGTTTGTGCTATGGTAGCTATGAAGCTGACTGTCACATGTGTGTTTCACCCCACCAGAGCCAAACTATAGATGCAGGCAAGTATAGTCTTCCTGGAAGAAGATCCTTTTAATTTAATCAGGCTTGCAGCTTCTGTTTCTCATCTGGAGAACAAGATTTCTACCTACCAGGTGCTTGTTTAACACATGGACTGGTAAATTATGGAAACTGGAAGATTGTTGTTGCCATGAGGGTAAAAGAAAGCAATGGAAAAGTATATCAGGAACTTTCTGCTGTCTTCAGGAAAAAATAAACAGTTTTAATGTAAGGTTAGCCAGCAAGAAAATGAACCAACAAAAAGAGTTCAAGCAGGGACTCTCATATGATTGCAATCCCTGCTTGCACTTCTACCTTCTCATTGATGTTGTTAGTGGGAAACAGAGCTGGTCCTTGATTTACAGCTTTTTTTTCTTCCAGACAGTAAGGAGTGCAAGGATTACCTTTGCTTTCTCTTGATCACAATGAAAACACTGTTTACAAATAAAAAATAGACCATCTGTCTTCTTTCAGATCAAGCACAATCATTACAAGGCAGCAGCCAACAAACTCTCTGCTGCTTTTCTCTGATAACAAAAGGTAGTTATTACCATGAGACTCAGACAAAGCTTCATGTTGACTATATGTCTGAGTTTCTCAGCACTGCAATTAGCCCCAAGCAGAAACATTAAACAGTGTCGTGGGGATAGAGTATGAAAGTCCCCTATCTACTTCTTTCAGATTTCAATATGATTTATTCTAGGGAACATGCCCTGAACCTTGGTAATTTTCAGCTTGTCCTCAGACTACATTTTTTTTCTCTCTCTCTTCTAATACTTGGCTACTTTCTCTGCCCCATGGCCTTTCATCTGATTCTCTTACTGATGTTAACTTCATGCTCCTAGCAATAGTTTTTTCATGACAATTGAAATCTGTAGTGTACAAAAGAGTTCAAAATCCCCATTGCCCCAGTCCTTTTGTCTTACAGTTTCTCCTGCAGATGGTCGACTTTATTAACTTAAACACAAAGAAATTTTTTTCCTAAAATACTCAGCACAATAGCAACATTTTGCAAAAAAAATAACAACAGTATCTATACTTTTTAGTCATATTTCTTGAACATTAAACCAAAATTTGCTTACATGCAAAGTGCATTTTCTTATAATCTTGCGAAGTGGATGTAGCCAAGGCTCTCTGGGCATCACAGGCAGAGTGACTTCCAGAGAAATACTTTGCAATACACATCTCAATCTGCATGTTGCAGCCTGGGGACTTTCCTGGTTTGGGCAGGAGGTTTCAGCCACCCCAAGACCAGAGAGCAGAGGCAGTAGGTGATGGTTTGGGGCAGAAAACACTGATGGACACCTTCGAAGTGATGTTAGGTGTGAGGGCAGTGTGTCTCTGAAAGACTGACTGGGATTGGCATTACAGTCACCACTGAGGGGTAGGTATATTTGACACCCTGAACTTTACTGTCAAAACCTTCAAATTGAGGCCTGACCTTGAGGGTATTCCCAAAGGTAGAGGCTTTCATCCAGGCTCACAACAGATCAGAGAGGAGTCATGCTGTGGATTTCACTGAGTCTTGAACAATGGTATTCACTGATAAGGGAAGCTGGTGGGGGAGACAGAAATGGACCTCTGCAGCCCCAAATGCACTTCCACCACTTTCCAATAATATTCCTCTCCAAAACATGTCTGACCAAAACATTCTCTGACCTGAAATCTTTCCTCTAACCTTCACCGTTCATGGCTTCCCAGATGATCTAAGATGCCGGCTTTCCTGTTGGTCCCACATCACTTGAAAAAACCCATTGCCCCAAAATAATTACTCTCAACTAATTTCAGTAGTTCAATTCTCCTTTCCATATAGTCTCTTTCTGCTCATGATTCTCATTTTCCAAGTTTTGTGGATTTAGAGATCTATAGAGGAGGATTTTTTCAAGCTCCAGGTCTACTTTGAAATTGCATAGCATGTCTTCTGGCATTTTCTTTGAGATATAGTAGTTTTTTCAGTTCAGCTTTATCAAAAGTTGTGCCCCATATCATAGACTCATAGAATGATAGAATAATGTGTGTTAGAAAGGTGCTTTAAACATGAAGTAGTCCAACTCTCCTGCCATGGGAAAGGACATCTTTCACTAGATCCAGTTGCTCAAAACCTTGTCCAAGCTAGCCTTGAACACTTCCAGTAGTGGGACATCCACAGCCTTGGTGGGTAACCTGTGCAGTGCTTCACCACCATCACTGGGAAAAAGAAAATCTTACATCCAATATATCGCATAATACAATCCTGAAAAATTTTGTCTTTGTAACACAAACATTATAAATCATATGATGGACAGCTACAGAATTAGCTCATACTTTATCATGAAAAACAATAAATATTACCTTAATGGTATTATAGCTTTAGTATTATAAAATAATATAGCAGTGACATGAAAAATGGTCTCACTAACTCACTAATGTAAAGCCTACTGTTTTTTTAAAATGGCATGGCTGTGTTGAATGAAATGACATCAGAAGTGGAGATAATTCCATTGAAATTTGGTGCATGGAATGAAATTTTATTGTGGAGGTGATATGCAAAAAAAGCTATGTCAAATCCAATATTTCCTTAACAGCAATGCCTAGATTGCATGTTCTAACTCTCTTTCGTTGGCAGCTTTTGAAGTTGCCCAGTGGATTCCATCTGGCAACCAGACTGCAAAAACATACAAGTCTATTGCAAAAGCAAGGCATTTAAAAATTGCAAATACCAAAAATCTTCAAAATTAATGATATGCACTGTTGTTCTATTTGTATCTCTGTGGCATTCCTGCAAGGAAAATAGAAGAGTTGATAGGAATAGAGAAAATGCTATATCTTGTCAGATTGATAGTTAATATACTGTAATTTTCTGCCTTCAGCAGCCCCAGATGCTTTGGAAGGAGACACAAGAACCACGAACTAGGTAGAAATAAGATTATTTTCCCTCCATGCTCTTATCATCTCAGCATGATTCTCCCCCTAAAATGCTTAGCAGTTTAGGATTACTTTAAATCCTAATGCATGTTGTTTTATCTTTCTTCCCATACTGATTTTGTCAGTACCTAACCGTTAGGAGCTGGAACTGGAAATCACTACAATTTCAAACAGCCTTGCTGACTACATAAATGTCCCATTACTCTGTTCTTGCTGATATAACATATTGGTTCATTTTTTAATGAAAAACTGTTTCTCAACAAAGAGTAAGCTTTGTTTTGGCCTTATAATCCCTCCTACTCTTCACCACCTCAAACCCTTTTTCAAAGACTATTTATTTCACTCATAAGAATCATAAAAGTCATGTTAGAAACCCTTTCTTGAAACATAAAACACCATCATTCTACATGCATTTTACTGGACTTCTGATGATTACTTTAGTATTTCTACATTTGGTTTTGCATGCAAATATACTTTACATGCTGCTTCAGAGGCTCTCTCACAAATGGTTTAAGGTACTACGTATTATCAATGACATAAATTTGCATATATAAAGAATCAATAATAAGAAAAAATGTAATAGCTTACTAAAAATCCTATTATGAAGTAAAATAATTATTTCGAACCTCATTAAATTGTCTCAATATCAAAAGTATTACCAAAAAGACTGCATGACATATTTCAGTTGAATTTTGAAGAAGAAAAGCTATAATTACCATGCATGTTAATACACAGTGCTAGTGAAGCTCTCATTGAACATTTATTACCTCTTATGTAATTGGGTTCATGTTCTTCTGTGCTTCCTGGTAACATTTTCTGTCTAAGCCAGCTCTGCCATAAAACTGTCTATTTTTATTACCCACGAAGCAAATATGTTATCTGACTCAGAAATCATAGGAACCAAGAACTCCTTCACCCTAAGTTAATTTTTCTCCCCAGAAATCTGTGGGACCATGAGACTTCCAAATTTTTTTTTAGAATGTGATCATTTTGAGCAAGATGCACATAAATACACAACACAAATGTTTGTAAAAGGGCTTTGGAAACTAAGCTTTACTGCAGTTGGGATAAGAAATAAATCTAGACAAGATAGTGAATACCAGTTGGACATTTGTTTCCTTGAAGGCATTTTGGACTATATCAGATTCCTGTAAGGAGTTCAGAATCCTTATCTTTGTATTGGGTCTCACTGGAAGCCATAACATTTCTTCTGCAACTTCATGATGAAGTTAAAACATGCAAACCCTTGCCCAAAGTTCCTGCATTTTCCTTTTCCTTTATATATTTGTGTGTGTATACTTGTGTATGTGAAAACATTTGCAGTAGAAGCATGTATTCTTTCACCTGGAAAAGTTTTTGTCAAGTTTTGCATATCATCTTTATCACACAGCTTCTGAAAATTGAAGATTACAAAGGAACACTAAGGATTATTGAATTCCTGAAACTAGCATTAAATTATTGTGTTGAAGTGGACGCTGGAACCAATTGCTTTTATATAGAAAAGAAAACACTCCTCAGTCTCAGAAATACCAAATCTGAAATTTTTATCAAGCATTATTGCTAAAGGAAGGTGCCAAGGTACTGAGATCTTAAATCTCAAAACCTGCAGCTTTTAGATGGTTAAATTATTTGTTTTTCTTCCCCCTCCCCGCCCCCACCCGCCTCCTACTCTATGCAATAAGAAATTCTGGAGACTATTCAAATGAAGCAGCTCTCTAAGATCACCTGGAAACATTAATCTTCTGGACATACTGAATAAACCACTAATCTCATGCTTGTCATTTAAAATGAGGAAGGGAGTACAAGGAGATGTGAAAGATGCAGGAAGATTTTTTAAGCTTTAGCATTGCTATTTTAATTCATTTTAAGGAAAATAAGATCCCTAAATCTTACCTTGCAACAAACAGAATGGCCAGAAGAAAACAACGGGCTGAATGATCCCTCTGAATAAAAATGGATGTGATTCAACACAACAGTTCAGTATACTGTCTACTAATCTCTTGGTTCCTCATGTTCAACTCCTTATCAGACACTGCTGTTAATATCATGATTTTTTTTCACTTGCAACCAGAGCCAAAGATACAACTAAACTTTTAAAAATATTTATGCTAGTCTGATATACATTATATATAAACATCCTACAACCAGCTGTGCTAACCTGTGCTCTGCTGTAATCTCAACCTTACAACCTTTTCATGTTGCCAGACACTACTCATGAATCTTAAAAGAATTTACTGTTCCATACTTAAAATATTTTACCTGTTTTCCAAGCAGTTAGGTTAGAATGGAAAAGCAGTGTTGATATAAGAGAGGATACAACTTTGGATGAGAGCTTAAGTTCTTAGTATTAGTGTAGCCTTCACCTCAAGTCTGCAATTAAATCAAGTTTAGGTCAGTATTGTTGCTTTTCACTATTCAATCATATATTGTATAATAATCTGAACACTAAGTCTTTTGTTTGTTTGTTTGTTTGTTTTTGTTTTTAACTTATTGAATTTGAGTTGGTAAACTCCAGTAAGAAGGAAGATTTTCACATTTCACATTTGCCTCTTGCTCATTCATGTGATCGCTGTCAATCCAAGCTGCTTTATTTTAGGGAAAAGAAAAATATGCATCCAGCAATAAAGCCTCCCAGGGATTCAGGATACTGTGGCCTGTAATGGACAAGTTCCAAAAGTGACAATGGGAAATTCTATTGGACTGTGTGATATTTGCACCTGTATCTATGGAAAATATATATATAATATTTATACAGAGCATGGCTGTGCTTGAGCACATGGCATTGTGTTACCTGTACAGTGCAGTCAGTCTGGCCCATGCAGGACTGCATTGCTGTCCTAGCAATAGCTGGCTCCCATCCTCTGCTCAATCTCCTCTTATACAGTGATCCACAAAGACAAAAAATAACATTGGGAAACGATAAATTGTAGTTCATTTTCTCATTAATTTCTTCATTATATGCCATTCACTAGAGTACTGAGTCACTACCATAAAGGCTCCAGGATCAATGGAAAATTAGCCCTTTAATGACAGTTAACCATTTTTGGATGCAAATTAAGCTTTTTATTTTGGTTTTAGCCCTCAAAAGCCTTTTTTCCCCACATTTTAAGAGTTCAAAAGGCTGAGTTTATTAGAAAAAAAAAGTCATGAACTAGAGCATGGAAATGCTTCTTAGCTTCAGCTCATACAAGAGGATGGGGGCAAGATCAAGAATCAGTTACTAACCAGAAACCTAGTGCTCATTTCAAGGTGTCCCCAAGTTCTGATGTGTGAGGGATGCAATACAGTTTGGAGTCTATTCATGTTTTCTTACAGTTTTTCATTTAAGTTGGTCTGGAAATAGAGTCTGATCCAACTCTTGTTCTGTTTGCAGTAAGTAACAGAGAAAGGTCCATATTTGCTTTACTTACATTCAAATAACTAGTTCAATATTTGACAGCTCTCCTAATTTAAAATAGTGCCCAAACCTACTTCATTTAAGAGATCACAGGTCCTCAAATCCTGTTCAGATATTGAAAGTCTGTAAATCCCTCCAGTCCAAGATGTGCAAATATAAACATGCTAACAGATTAATTACTATCTGACTGTACTTTCTAAATTAAAATCTCTGTGTTTTGTTTCTCTGATACACGCACTGTTTGGGGAAGTGAGTGACACTACTGCGTTATGAGGGTCTATCCCCAAATGAAAGACAAAACATATTTGCAGATAACAGTAGCTCAGTTTTAGGTTCAGCAGGTTTTTCAGGATATGCTACCCCTGGTGACACATGTTGACAATGACAGTCATGATGGATGGTGCACAGTACATTTTGGTCTGCTAGGATGCCAGCCAGAAGTGACATGGTATTGCTGGCATGTCAGAACAATGAGTGAGGGCAGGCGTGGCAGGGATTAGTCCTGTCACTGACACAGGCTTCAGCTGTCAGACAGGGATACAGCCTTTTGCAGAGTAGATGGGGAACAGGAGGGCAAGTGAAATAAGAGCATCCCATTAAGCGTATAAATATTCCACACAGGTCTTATAATGTTAATACACTGGGTACATCCTGCTTTACTTCTGCCTTTCTCCATACCTCTGGGTACTTCTCAGGCAGCTCACATACGAGTCTGTGAAAAAAACTCTGGCATGTGTGACAGAGTATCACAGCAGTGTGGATACAGAAATTATCTAGCCTGGCACAGGCATCCCCTAGGACTCTGAGGACAAAACTGAGGTCTTGATTTTCACAGAGCAGTATACCAAAGTTTTATGGTGCGTGCATGCAATCTTGCATTTGCAAATACCTGAATGTATTTTTCATGCATTATCAAGAGAGCTAACTGCTAGAGCATTTGCATATGGAAAGCCTCCCACTTATGCAGACTACCAGGTTCCAAGTTTTTCTAATCGAGGAAAGGTTCTAGCTATCACAAAGAATTAAATTTTATTTAATTCTTTTGAAAATGAAAGAAATTGTAAAAGAGGAATTGGGGTACAAAAAGCAGAAGACACTGGAAAAACTATCATATTAGAGGTGTAAATATGCTTAATGTACCAATATAGCTTAAACATTAATATTTTAAATTTTATATCTGTATTTGGCAATCCTGTATAGGATAATGTGGGAGATTTCACTAGTGTTTGCTTTTGCTGGTCTACTAAAAGTATGAACCTCTCTTCTGATGCAGGATGATATTGGAAGAGGTGAATCACAGACCTTTTCTCATGTAGTCATTTCTGTATTTCAGTCACTGACATCACAGTAATGAAAGGAATCTGTTCAAAGGTCAGATACAATTTTCATTTACATATCTTAGAAAATACACCTCAGCACCCATTTTTAAAGTTTAATATTACTTAAATATACAGTATTTATGATAAAAATAATAAAATATTTTATTATATTTTTACTAGGTGTATTTATTTTTGCTTACTCAATACATTACTCAATAAATTATTTCACTATTTCATAAAAAAACCCACACAAGAAACTTTCAGTGTTAAATTCCTGTACTGTCAACAGAGGTAGGAAGTTAAAGATCTGCAGTTCCATCAAACATGCAATGGGGAAGACATAGCCCTGCTAGCTAGTGGGTAGCATAGCCCAAAGACTGTGTTTTGGAAAAAAATTCTTTCAGTCGTTAATAGGGGTATCAATTTATCTGCCAGTATTTAAAAAAAACCAACAAAACAACAAATAAAAAACCCAGAACTACTTGTATTTTGAGAAGAGCGCAGTTTTTATTTACTTTCAGAATTCATCTCTTTCTCTCCTTCTTTTGCCTACAGACACACCTGCAGATGTCAGCACCCTTGACTTCCTTTTTTATTCCCAAGAACAGGACTCATTGTATGTAACCACTCCTGAAAAATTAGTCTTTTCTCTTAGTGAGCTTCACAGAAGCTAAGCTTTCATGAAGGCAATCCATATTGTGAAGACCGAACATGTTTGACAGGCTGCCGTGGAAATCGCTGCATCCACGACTGTCAGAAACAAGGTCATATTGGGCCATGAGATCACATGAGATCACATATTTATTGTGCCACCTTGAAGCACATGGTGCCTCCTTGTCATGTGTGAGACTCCACCTTTCATAGCCCACAGTCCCTTTGACAGGCAGACACTGGAATCACACGGACCCCTGGCAGCCCCATCCAGGAGCCACCCATCCCTTGGCTGGTGTCTGCTTCATCCAGCAGAAACATGTGTTGGCACAGTAGCAGTGGCACCCTGGGGAAGTGCCAGTGTATCCACAAAGCCAAGAACATTTTATACAGGTGTCTCCAATGCTAATTGAAATATTGACTTATTGACATTGCACTGCACAGCAGGGTTCGGTAGAAAACCCAGCAAATCAACAACAGCGGCAGCTTCCTTTTACTGACGTGGCCATACCTGAGTTACAATCTGAAACCAAGAGATGAAACAATAAAATATAACACCAGAGCTATACCTCTACAACTAGGTTGTAGCTTTGTCAAAACTATAAATACTTTTAGCAATGCAATAGTTTCTATTTGCCCCAATGGCTTCACCTGCTGAGCAATGAAAAACAGACATATGATTTAATTTATCAGGTATGCATGTTTCTATGCTGACTACTCCAAAAGACAAATTGCCAAGCCATTTAAAAAAACAATCAGGTCCTCTATAAAACCCCCCCACCATTCCATCTTTTTCTTTATTCTATTGGTCCACATGAAACTGAAAAAGAGTAATTGCAAAAAAATTGAATATTACAAATAAAATTGATTCCTGTGCACATTGCTGTATGATAGCATAAATATAATCATCAACAGTTTGTGAAAGACTCAAGGCGACTTTTGTCCCTGGGGTGTATCTGCGGTGAGCTTGTGCTATCATGTGGGGGCTGGATAATCATATTCTGGGTTTCTGAACCTCATGGCACTACTCTTCAGATTTCTGGGATATGTGAAAGGTGTCACGTGGCTTTACTCCTACAAAAATGTCCAAGCACTTGACTGTATTCACATATTTAGTGCTTTTGGATTTAGGTTCTCCCACAGTAACTGAGAAAAAGAGACCAGATTTTCTTTCTTTCAGGTTTAACTAACTCCAGTGAGATGAAATGGGTTATTGCTGCTATTTGAATTTGATTTTTTTTAAATTGTGATTGAACCAAGAATATATTTTAAGAAAAAAATCAAATCTGTAAACACTTTGGAAAGAAAATGGCCATTGGGATAAGGGCTTTAATAATTAACATTGAGGAGTTTCTCTTTTTACACAGTTTCTTTAAATTTTTCATTTAGATATAATTTCTTGAAATGGCATTTTGCTCTCTCTGCCATTTTAACTAGGACATAAAGTAATGGTTTGTTGGCTTTCTTCTGTGAAAGTACTGAAAAAAAGCTCACTGCCGTTCAAGAATCATAACCTATGACATACATATAAGTCTTCCTGACATTTTGAAAAAGACTAGAAACAAGATAATAAACTGGAGGCCTTGGGAACAGGTGATTAAAAAGGAAAAGTAGGGAACCACTAGCTTATTCTTTCCTTTCTAATCATGAGCCTGTTGCTGACAGCATTTATTTTCCTCATCTTAACACCACTAAATTCCCTTCTGAACATACTTTTACTTCATCTGTAACCTTAGATAATAATTGTTAGCATGTTGACCAAAGAAAAGGACAGAGCCTTCCCAAATGGCACCCTGAAAGCAATAAAAATACCAAATTATAGGTGTGCATTTGAGAAATCACAGATATTATAACTGTAAAAGCTGAAGAGAAAATCCATTTGGCATAGGAAGCGTGGGCAGTGAAGCATGTCATTTAGTTATACTGGAAACAGAATTAGTTCAAAAGAAGAGAACTGGTTCTTCATTTATTCCTGATATCTAAAATGCTTGTACCTGTGAAATTGAAATTTAGCTAAGAGAGTTTTGCTGTTCCTTGCTTTTATCAAGTTTAGGGATTTATTCTTGCGTTAATAGTTCTGCTTAAAGAAACAGTAAGCAACTAAAGGATGTCTATGTGTAAGGTTGACTTAGAATATTATTACTTTAACTAGCAAGAAACAGGCAAAACACCCAGAATTTTGGTAGCAGTCTAAAGGCTGCGATGGTGGAGGGAAGAGACAGAGAGACTCATGAGAAAGACATTTCAAATGCAAACTAATCCACCCTATTGTACACACACATTAATAAAATTCACAAAAATTGCCTTGTCTTACCTGATCTAAAATATCATGTTTCATGAACATAAAAATATCCTTTATGTGCTTTGTATATCTTTGATCTTACCAAAAAACCAAATTTGTGAGTACTGTGCTAAAGGAAGAGCCACCCATACACTCCAATGATTACCTCTTTCTGCCATCTCAGCAGCGAAGTGGTGTATCAAGAAGAAAGAAAAATAGAATGTGTTATCATATATGCTCTAAATAAACTCCATAAAGGTAAACAAGAAGGAGCTGTTAGCAATCACAGATAATGAGAAGTTACACAGAAACAAAGACAGGAATAATATATATATATATTTATTACTGAGCTGTATCCAACTGCTCTAGTAAAGGAACTATGAATAGCCAACACAATGTCATGCTGTGATAAATTGCCTCAGCAACACAGATACACAAAAAAGTTTTAATTTGTCAAGTGTTAAAGCATGGATTTTGCAGCTTAGTAATCAGTAATACTCTGCATTTGACTTGTGTCACTTTTTTCTAAATGTTGCCTTTTCACACTCTGACTCTGCACCCAGCCCTGTCAGTCCCACTCACATCGTGCTCAGGCTGAGCTCTGGGCATGTTCCTCCTGACTACATGGGTGCCCCTTGTGCCATGACTTAGCGTATTTACCAGTTGATCTTCTTTTAACATCCTGCAATTTACAGCCACTGACATGAAAAAAACAAACATGACTTATGTTCTCCTTAGACAAATGTCAGGGATTATGTATTTCCCTGTAACTTTCTGACAATAAATGACTAATTATAGCAATCCTTAACATGTTTCTATGAAAATACTAAGATTTCAAAATAGTTGCATACATACATTCAAAGATTGCATGTTTTACTTTGTGCATAACAACAATGGTGTTTAAATCATTATCTGGACCTTGTTTATATTTTTCCCAATTTTGTTCTGAAAATGTTTACATGTGAATTAATTTTCTCATGCTTAGCAACTGCTGTTGTGCATATTTCACTAGCTATGAGCGCAGCAATATTATATCCATCTCTGATTCCTAATCAATATAAAGAAAAAATTGATGTAGGAAGATAATGTTACTTGTCTCTCTACAAGCAGGTTTATCAAGGTGAACACTTACCTTCATCTATCACCAATAAAATCATCAAAAATATGTAAACTTGGAATAAATAAGTGCTCTGATGATTTTTTGTGGGAAATTATTATTAATAATTTTGAGCATATTGCCAAAAAAAGTATCTCTTGGAAAAGAGGAAGCCAACCATCTTGGACTGTTGACATTGTATAAAAAGCTTTGACCCGTGAGTTCTCTTTTGTAATTATTGCTTGCATATTCAAGTGCTCCCCATTAACAGCAGCAATTAATGACAGGATATAAATATAATGTTTGGGGGATCCAATCTGTCATTTTTTCCTATAACATTAAAAAACATAATGGCTAGGTATTCAGGGTAACCCAAAACTAGCTAAAGTAACGGCAGAAGTTATAACGTAGAATTTAGAAGGCAGAATTCAACCTTTAAGCCATCGTATTGAGCAAAGCTCTTGTTTCTACTGTAGTTCAATTGCATTAGTTCACAAAAGGTAAAAATGGGAAGAATTTTTTGTTATGAATAATATACACTTGTTATGCCTATATATTAAAAATACACTGCAAACCTTTAAGAGTCACTTAGCATATTCCTGGTCCAGTACCTTTCTTCAAAAATTCCATTTGCAAAGAACATCATAAAAGTAAAATTCCGTAATTTTTTATTGTTCTACCACAATGTTAAAACAGGAAATAAAATGTGGTAAGAATTCATCATAGTTGTAAAATAATGTTCCTGAGAAAAAGAAGAATCAATCTACTGGATGACATGTTGACTGGGAGAAATTTCTCCCAGCATGTGAAAGTATTCTATTGATAGATTCTGCCCTCAGGAAAACTTCATTTTGTAATGTTATTGTAACTGGAAAGGATGGCAAAAAATTGGCAGTACACCAGCACTCTCTTTTAAAGAAAATAACTTGAAGAAAGGCACATCACATTAATTTCTTAGTCAAACCTGTTTATATCTCATTTCAAATTTCTAGCATGGTAATTAATTAAAAATGTTGCACTTTTCTCTCTCCACACAAGTTGGTATGATAAATGAGATGTGTGCCTTCTGGTCACAGAAATAACAATTGTACAGCACAGACAGGAAAAAGCCTTTGCAGAGTTTAATTCCCATGCTGGTGTCAAATTGTATGATTAATGTAATTATGGTGTTATTTCTAAGCAATTTGGATCTGTTGTAGGATTAACTAAGCCAGAGGGACCTTCTGAGGCCATCAACACTGCATTGACTAAAAGCAGAGCTCCCTGGAAAAGGAAAGCTGTGATGTGTGGGATACATGTGAGCCCCTGCCAGCTCCCACCTGGGAACTGATAGCAACACTTCCCCCTCTCCCACCTGAGTTACAGAGTGATGCATAGGTCTTACTTTCTCGTCTTTCTTCTTCCTCTTATATGTTTCTAATACTTCCTAATAATGTAATAAGGTTCTCAAAGGAGGAATCAAATAGTCTTCCAAACCCAAGGACAGATGCATAGAAAATTCCTTGCCTCTGCTGCTACACCATCCCTGATTAAATTCACAGCTGACCCAATCACCTGTCAGTAAACACTGGAGAACTGGTAAACACTTTTCTCCTGACATGGAGGCTCCTTTACCTCAAATGAACTTCCCATAAAAGCTGTCAGCTTGCCCCAGAAAAACTTCTGTTCTTAGAGTTACAGTAGAACTCCAGACAAGGAGAATATTTGTCCAGAAGGAGTAACTGAGCTTATCTGCTTTGAGATCTGACAGAGGAGTTTTTTCCTTCTGTATGGGGTGTGTTTATCACAGGCAGCTATGGAAAAAATTGCATTAGCCTGGAAGCACATGGCCCACAAGAAACACCTTCTGTGAGGATTCTGATGATAAATACTGGCAGCACATATCTGCTACAATGGGACTATATTCTTAAGCCTCAGCTAGCAATCAGCTTAGTTCTGATACAGAGGGATTAATACATTCACAGGATTTTGTACCAGCCAGTGTGACGAGAAATGGCACAAACTGGAACAGAAATCAGCCACAAAACATGGAGATATATAGCTATATGCAGCTTCACTCACTTAAAGATGTATAAAACAAAAGGAACATTTCTGATCTTATTTTGAATTATTTAATCCCATGCATTTTGCTTTTAAAATTGTCTAAAAATGCATACACATCTCTGGAAGTATGGAAAAAAAATTTTAGTAATCTACTGTGGTTTGTCTCAAACTTCATTTGCATCTCACCTCTGAGATGCCAGTTTGTTGAGCAGCCTTGGTACTGACCAATTTAGCACTCTTGCATCCCAAAGGAATTGGGATTTTTCAGCTTGAAAAATACATCTCTTTTGTGGCCTTCCAGTATCTGAAGGCAGCCTGCAAGAAAGCTGGAGAGGGATTTTTTTTAAAGGGTCTGTGGGGATGGGACAAGGTATAATGGCTTCAAATGGAAAGAGAATAGGTTTAGATTAGATATTATGAAGAAATTCTACTGTGAGGGTGGTGAGGCACTGGAACAAGCTGTCCAGAAAAGTTGTGGGTGCCTCATCTCTTCAAGTGTTCAAGGCCAGGTAGGATGGAGCTTTGAGCAACCTGGTGTAGTGGAAGGTGTCCCTGCCCATGGCAGGGGTTTGGAACTAGATCATCTTAAATCTCCCTTCTAACCTAAACCATTCTATGATTCTGTGATTTCAGGGTACACCCACAATAAGCTGCAGAGATTTCATGTTTAAAAATTTTAAAAGGAATTTAAAATTTTTGAACAAGTATATTTCTTCAGTTCACATGAACGTAAGTGGGATCTGGCTAAGGCCACATTGCATTTAGTTTTGAGTAAAACATGCATCAAGCTAATCCCTTTTTCACAGAGGAACATCTCAAGCTTATTGTCTTCTACTCTTTGTTTTCCTGACTAGAATGAATCAATGATCAAACTAATCATCTTTGTGACAAATAAATTTCTACAGCTGTGGAAATGAAACAGGTGTGACTGGCATGTATTCTTTGCTGGTCTTTTGTCATGGAACTGTGGTCTCATTTTTTATTTAAGGACTTTGTCAGTAGTTGTACATTACAAGATAAGGCTAGAATTTGTGTGCCAAAGAAAAATAAAAAAGCTTGTTATGTACCAAACTTGAACAATATTGTTACACTCAAAGAAAAAGGTGCCAGAAAGAGCAGCCCATATGGGTTGATGAAATCAAGGAGCATTAATTAGACACACATTATTTAAAACTATGTAGCAGCTTAACATGCCATAAAGTTAAGGGCATGACAAATAGCAGGTTGATTGCACATCAGGAAAAAAACTGATGAAGTTATGGTCCGTAATTAACAAATACTTTCAGAGTACAGCTTTCCTAGGCCTTATAAATATCACCTGAATTACTGACGTAGCTTTCAAACTGTCCCACTGGGGAAATTAAATACATTTGATGAAAGACATATAGGAGATATAGTTATCTTTAGTATTTCTGGGTTCATTGCAACCTGCTGAGTTTCCAGCTGCTGGAGCTATATTTCTGATAGAGAATCCAAGAGACAGAGCTGCGAGCTGAAAAGGGACATAGCAGAATATAGATTTATAATCTTTCATTAAGTCAGTTTGGGCTGTTCCAATTTTGTGATTTTGTTGTTGTTGTTGTTGTTGTTGTTGTTTTGTTGGGTTTTTTTGGGGGGTGGGGTACAGTGTTTTTTCTACAAGCAGAGAAAAAGAGCACTCTGTGTAGATTAATCTCAAATCCTCTCAGGGAGGACATTGATAGAGCTTCAAGTGTGTGATCTTCTACCAAGGAAAAACAGGATGCTGATTCTTTTTCCAAGACTGAATTCAGCTTCATTTTTACAGAGTCAAGAAGGGAACTTCTCCAGAATGCAATCTACTGGCTACAATAGCACAATGCTTTCAGTGCAACTTGGAACTGAACTCCTTTTTCTCCCTTTTTCACCATTCTCTCCTTTTCCTTACAAATGATTCCTTATTTCAAGAGCCAGATTACGAAACGCAAATTAATGCATAGAAGTGCAAATGACATTAAATTATGCAGGAGAGTTTTGAAGAAATAAGTGACAAATTGTTGCTTTCAAGTGACAAATGGTTTGTTTCTAGTATAAATAGAAACAGGTTGTTACAAAGAGAGTAAAATAAAAGCATATTTGAGATAAGTGCCTTATATCTCACTGGAGTTATAGAAAAGTTGTGAATGATGTAATTGAAAGGGAGAGATCTGAGATTCTGAGTCTAGTCTTTAATCAGCTTGTTCTACCAAGAACTTTTTTCATTAAGAGTTTATATTCAAACTCAGAGATCACAGCATCAGACAGTATTTTATTTATATAGCCTACAACAGTGTGTCTCTCTGTATACCCTTTCAGTGAGCTTTTTTATTATTGTTGTTGTTATTTTTAACTAGGTAGTAAGGACATCACAAGAATTTCTCTA
The DNA here is from genome assembly GCA_013399915.1 of Illadopsis cleaveri. NCBI lineage: Eukaryota > Metazoa > Chordata > Aves > Passeriformes > Timaliidae > Illadopsis > Illadopsis cleaveri. The sequence goes on along the minus strand of VXBB01004568.1, from coordinate 552,079 downwards.
ATTTCTACAACTTTTGTTCCTCATAGGTCAAATCCTTCAATCACACTGACTCTGTCATGACAGCATTAAATGGAAAGATCACTAGTACCATTTGGCTCTCCATCAAAAGGCCACTAAATATTCTTTTTTAAAATTTTCATCTTGATTGGATGGTATTAAATCCTTTGAACTTCAGTACAGACACAAATATTATCATAAACCATTTTTTTTCTTATTTTTCTCTAGAACCCAGAGCATCATGTTAATGACTGTCATATGAAATGTTAAATTACATTAATGTCCTAATATTTCTGATTAATTTATGTTTAGAAAATTTAAAATATATGTGAGCAGTGTGAGTGTATTCCAAATGTATTATAGCTTCCCTTAAAAAAAACTACTTATGTATAGCTTCCCTTAAAAAAACCCACTTATGGCAGGGTTTATAAATTGGCTGCTTAATTTGCATTTGCTTGAAGCACAGCCAAATATGTCATTATTAAAAGCAAAACCCCAAATTCTTTTTCCTTTACTAAATGTATTTTTAAACTGATTCAGCTGGTGGTTTTTCAAAAATGAGAGACTGAAAATACATACAGAAGGGTTTTTTTGCTGTTTTTCAATGCCTGTCTCATACAAGACCCACAAAACAGTCGTGCAATTTTATTTGCCTCTGCTGGGTGAAGAGAGAACAAACTGGCAGACAGATCTCTGAAGATAAAGCTAATGCCCAACAACAACTTATACCTGTTACAAAGCATCAATCTCATGTAAAGTCCATTCTTAAGGTCTGACTAAATAATTTTCTAAGGATTGCTTAAAATATTGTGTCTCAATATACTAATTCAATAATTCTCTTTTGTAATTAAAGTTGACTGCAAACTATAAAAATGTAACTTGTCTTTTGCTGCTGTGCATGATGAGATAGTTACATGGCCTCAATTAAAGGATCTAGATGTGCTTTTGAGCACAAAATATATTTATTTTCTTGCCAGTATCCGAAACCCTTGATTGAAAGAACTCCAGTGATATCCTCACTTTTATCCATTACTAAACTGTGCTCTCCACAGAGGAGGACTTGAGTATGGAGTTGGGTGAGACAATGATGTGCTTAACTAACCTAGAGTCTGTGGAGAAATTACTTCAGAAATGAGTTTAAATTCTGGCTCAATGTGTATTTATATGTACATATATGAAGAATAATAAGCTGGAAGATTGTTTACATATAAAGTAGACCTGCACCTTAAAAAGTTATAGGTAGGAAAATGAGATTCCTTGCAAGACTGAAATACATTTTGATGGTGCAACATTTATTTTTCTAATAACTCCAAACTTCAATGGCTTTGTGTTTGTATTATTTTTTCTCAGCCAAAAACTACAGAAAATTGTGGAAGATTGGACACCTTAATGACAGTTTCAACAGATGCTTCAACAAAGCAGCTGAAGAAACAGAATAAAAAGACATTCAATTGTAAGTCAGTCTTTCAAATCCTAGTTAAATCCCAGAGGAAAGGCTTCTGGGGCACGTTATATGGCTGTTTTCTGTGACTGCAGTATGAAGGAAAAGGTAATTGTCACTCTTTTCTAAGTAATAAAGCCTTGATTCAGTGCTATGTCAGTCAATGTGAAGGTTGCCGTTGATTTTGGTATTGCATGACCAAAAGTTTCCTAATCAATAAAACTAAAAGAATGCTTGGAGGAGATGCTCAGAGACAAAAAATCCTGGTAAAAGCCCAATTGCTAAATGGACTTTTAACAGGGGTAAGTTGGAAAATGTTCATTGGACATTTCTCTCTTCTAGTCTTTGATACATGTCCCAAGTTCTGCAGGAAGCCATGGCTTTTAATGCATATCACTTACATGTAACCTGACTATTCACAGAATAACTTTTTTTTCATTAAATAAGGGCAAATTATACTTATGGTTGTTCTCCCCCCAGACATAGGTCTGCCTTTCTGTTTATATACCTACAACTTCTTTACCAAGCCAAATTTTTTACTAGACACTTTACCAGCTTCAGGATGCCTATTTGAGCTAATGGGATCTGTGGAGAGTAATTCCACCAGTTAGCAAAATATAGATAATTCTGTAGCAGATCTCTTTTGTTTCAATACGTACAGTACACTCTGTGGAAGCAGGTTTTAAGTTTAGATTTAAACATGTTCTCCAACAAAATTATTAGCACATTTTATGTAGTGCATTCAAATATTTTGAAACAGAATTATAATAAGCAGTCTTAGTTAATGCAAAAATATGCATATATATTCAGGAAAAGGTAAAAAAAAGATGTAAATGTACATGCACATGTATTTTTAGGAAGAGGAAGAATGAAATCAGATTTCACAGTGACTGCACAAACATTTGCAGTAGGGAAATTCAAGCAGCATTTATGGGCAGGTCCATCCAAATGACCCTGCATTTCATGAGATATTGTCCTTCTAATATTTCTTGATATATTCTGCTTAAAACACATCTAATAAACAGGAAATAGAAAAGATTTTGTGATTACTTTTAAAATATTTCTAGCATTGCTAAGCAATATCAATCTGGACTAAAAGGGTTTTCAATTAATCACAGAAGGGATTATTGTCACATATAGGACATACTTCATAAAACCACATATATTAATACTTTATAAACTAGAAATAAATAAATTTCCACTTGTTTGAGGTTTTTTTCTTAAGTATCAGCAAAATATATGTGAATAGCAGCAAAATATTTTCTTTTTGACAGACATAAAAAGAACTTTAAGAGGTTCATTTTGAGTAGGAGTGTTAATAACAGCTTTTGTGTGACAGACAAGATTTGCTAAAGATTCACTCAAAATATCTCTGACATATACAATAATTTCTCCAAAGATGCTCAGAAATGTTTTTTATCTGAGATTATAGAAAAAATTCAGATCATTGCATGATTGCTCTCAGACTGTTAGAGAAGGCACTGATAGCTCTATGTTATCTACTCATTGCCTGCCTCTAGCTAGTCACTAATGAACCTAGTTCAGAAAAGTTCTTTACTTCCTACTTGTGGAAAACCTATCAGCTTATCACTTCCAAGTGCAATGCAACATGTGTGGCATATCCCAGACTACTTATATATATTACAATATACATTACTGGGGACTGGTACTGTAGAAGCTGCCTTCTAAAAACCTGATCTCGGAGTACCAAGATGTAAGGACAATGCTAAAAGTTTGACAGATTTTCTGCTCTCATGAAAGTGATTTGTAGACAAACATATCTCAATGAATGAAAAAAAAAAATTAACTTTAACAAGTATTAGGGTTAGGAAAAGAGTGTTAAAACTAGATCCATCCCAGCATGAGTCCATCTTCATAAGGCTTAATCCTTAACAAATATATTAAATTGAAAATATAAAATTATACCAAATGAATACTCATCAAATCAAGTATCTGACATTAAATCATAACATATATTTCTATTTCTCAGGTCAGGTATCCTGTTTTACATGTGATCAGTACTAAGCCACTGAGATTTTCTTTGGTTTTTAGTTCAGCCAGTGAGGGCAAGCAGGACAGTACCTCCCTTACCCTACCACTCTCTACCCGATTTTTTTTTTTTTTTTAAATTATAGACTGTATTTTCCCTTCAAGAAAGATGATTCAAGGCCAGGTTGGATGGGGTTCTGAGCAACCTGATCTAGTGGAAGGTGGCCCTGCCTGTGCAGGGTGGTGGGGTCAGAACCAGATGATGTTGAGTGTTCTATCCAACACACACCATTCTATGATTCCATGAAAATTGGAAGACCATTTTCAAAATAATAATTTTGATTATTGCTGTTTTTTGAGACTCTCTGGCATTAGTTTTCAAGTCTGTGCTGATAGCACGTTGCCCTGCAGTTACACAATAAAAATATAGGAAAATCAAAGTTTTGTAAATAGCTGTGCTAAAACTTCAGTGAGTCCAAAGTAAATAATACCTAAATGTAAACAGTAAAACAAGGCTAGAGGGTCACTCTTAGATCCAGCTTTATGACAGACCTGGAGGTAAACCATAACCAGCAATAGAATTGCCTTCAGACACTATTAATAAGACAGATACCAGCAATTTAGAGAACAATGAGTATTGTATTTGAAGAATTACACTTGGATGAATTTCTAAGGCAGTTTCCAACTCACTAGGGTCAAAAGAAGGCTTAAAATACAATATGTATTCCTTATTTCTTTATTTATTTAGTGTGAGAAGTAGCCCTTGGCAAACTTTATTTTGTGGGAAATTAAAGTACATTCTAGAGACTACTGCCGTCTTCTGAAAAGGACAACATGGAAGTGATGCTATCTTAGTTACAGACAGGGACAGAAAAATCTATAACCATAATTATGACACAAACTGACCATGCAGCCTATTTTTCAGAATGCATAATAATTGAAAAAATTAAAAAGAAATTAGCTGGAGCAGAGAAAACCAGAAATTTATGGCCAAAACCATGAAGTTTTCAAAAGTAAAAATGGAACGTAGAATGCTTAGATAGGAGCTAGAGGCTAAATATTGGTCTTTTGTGCTCACAGTCTTCATTGAAATGTCATTTTAAGGTAGCTGAGATCTCTGTCCCTTGGGGGAAGTGCATGGAGGAAGGAGGGGGAATGTTTCAAAAGTAACCTCTAGAAATGTTTCTGGTTTTTTCTGTCAAAGGATCTCAAAGATATAACTGCCAAAAAATGACAGAGTTTATGCATCATTTAGGTCTTGGCTGATACTTCACAACTGGTAAATATACCTTTAATGATTGATCAGGTTTTGAGGTACTTGCAAGATGTTTATTAAAACTTAATGGTTTTTTCCTTCTGCAGGTATCACTAGACACATACTGTGCTTGGTTTTATGACTGGTCAAAGCTGGAAGTATGTCACTGAAATACGAAGTTCTTTGTTTTTTTCATTTTTCATATTTTGTTTATAGTAAAAATTTCAGTCATTTGTTGAAAAAAGGTTGAATCTCTGAGAAAGATTGGGATTTTCATCCTGTCTTTATTATGAAAAGAGGCAGAGATGAAGGTTTTGTCTGATGTTAAGACCTGAACTGGAGGTCAGAATGAAGTTTTCTTTCGTGTGATGCTCCTACAATGGAAGTAAATTGAATGCAATATGAAAAAATTGGGTCAGCTATGAAAACAAACAAAAAAAAGATTTGTTCTTAAAATCAGGACTTCTACTGCTCACATACACAGTCATGAAAGATTTTGTTTTTTAAAAAACCAGAGCTTTATATGAAAATAAACAACAGCAGATTTTCCCTTACGAGAACAGATTCTCTATCTATGTTCTGAACCTCTGAAGGATTTTTCCCCTTTTTCTGAGTAGGCAGGTAGGTGCAATTCTACAGCAGTGTATGGAGTTCTTAATAGAGGAAGGCTGTAGTTCCTTCAAGATTTCCAGAGTTTTATAGGTTTTAGACATTTTATGACAATAATACTCTTCTCAACTTGCATACAAACTCTAGCATTTGAATAAGTACTTTGCAATCAGGTTGATAGTACTTCTTTAAAAGAGACTTTAGAAAATAGATGAGCAATGTGTATTCAAAAAAGTGATGGAGAGGAGAAACTGCAAATTCCTTTAGTATTTTATGACTGATTGGACTCAGAAAATTTATATCATAAATCGGTCTGCAGTGATATAAATTTAGGTTCTAACAACCAGACTTCTGTTTGCTCAAGTTAACAACCAGAACTGTCTTTCGATATAGATTACTTCAGACTATGATTATCTTCAACCTAATGATTCTTATTTTAATAAAACTCAAATTTAAAAACTTTTTATTGTTTTACCCAGATGCCTAGTCTTTACTGGAGTGCAGTCATAGAAATTTTAAAATCTTATTCTCTATAGAAGACCAACCAACACACAGTAAGTGCTGTTTCACTAATGGGAAATTGTGCTGTTGATGAACATAGCAGCATTTGATTCCAGCCTGTGAAGGCTGGAATTTTATGTGTGCATGAAAACCAGTAACACAGTTATATTTCTGATACCTTCTTAGTTTTCAATGACCTTTCAAGCATAAACATTCAATGGTGTGGCACATTCATTGCTAATTCCCCTAATGCACTTCAAATCACATAATCCAAATTACATTATTTGCATATGCTCATACTTTTTAATAATCATCTTTTTGTGATCCTTAATAATAGCAGATACATTTCTGTGAGATGTCCCTAGCTTTCCAATTTTTCCTTTTTGTTGAATTGTTGTATATTGTCCAGTATTCTACTAAATGACACAAAAGAAAGAAACCTCTCCAAACATTTAAAGCATAAACTTTTAATGAAGTCAAAGCTATTATTAAGCTCTTTTACTGCCCCAGATTCCTCCTCCATAAAACTGAAGTGGCTGGCTGAATTCCTTTGTTATCTTCTCCACTTGAATTTCAGGTGTTCTGACTTCTTCTCTCAGACAATTCTTTTAAAGTCACTTCTGACTCTGTACCTACACTGTTTATTCCTTTCTCTCCCCTTTTCAAGACAGATTGTAAGCTTTTGATTTGTAAAGGTTTTCTCCACACTTCCAGCATTTCCTCTACAGGGACAAAAATTCTACTCTTCTTCCTGAGGCAGACTCCTGCCAAGCAGTTGGAAGCATCATGTAAGTTGTGCATGCTGAGTTCAGTCAGACTACTAATCTCCCAAAAGATGCATTTTGAAACAGTTGTCTTTCAATATTTTTGATTTATTTGTACCATCTAGAAGCAGAAAAAACATGTCTGCTTTAGAAGTCTACACAGATACTTGAAAAAGTGTCAAAGAAAAAATTGTAGCTCATTTACACAACATGCTTCAGTCAGGCACATATGTCTTCAGTTTTACTGCTTAGTAACATTGGAATAATGAGCATGAATAATTTTAAATAAGCCAACCCTCTCAGCTCACCATGAGCTCCCTTCAAAGCTACAAGAAGAATTACTCTAACCCTGAAGCCTCTGACTTATTGAGTCGCAATTGTATTTTTTATTTGTATAAAGATTTTATCTGTGTGAGGTGAATATTCAAAGATATTTGCATTCCTGCAGATCATGTGTTTGTTCTTGCTCAGCCATATTAGTAATACACTTAATTGTGTTGAACTCTACTTCCTCAAAAGGTATGCAGCAGCAGGAATATCCTGCAGCTATTCCAGGGTAGTTTTACATGAAGAAAGCTGTCTCTATACCATGCTGAAGAGATATTCCCTTGTTGTCTAGGTCTCTGATGTTTTAAGGAAAGAGGCAGAGTTTTCTTATATGTATCTGGGTCAGTAACTACACTTGTTTTCCCCAATGAGATTTGGTTTTCCAGTCACTTTACCTCCTAGCACACACTACATGAAAGGCTGCTGTTTTCTTCGAGCAGCAACAGCCTCAGTACTGAGGCCTCTTTATTGCCCTAAGAGGCAAAAAGAAGATGGAAGTAACCATGGGCTGATCAAGCTGTAATATAAAATGACTCAACAGATGCCAACTCAGTTCTTTAAGCCTGAAAGTGATTATTCTATCTGTAAGGGGGGACAAAGAAGATAAAACCAGTGAATTCATGATAAAAAAGATTTGCAAGAGGGGCCTTATCAATAAAAGAAAACGTATCAGGTAATGCAATAGGCCAAAGAATTCAGATAGGACAAAATACTCCTTCAAACTGGAGTTTCACAGAATTTCTTATCTTTATCAGTATACAAAAAATTCTTTCTTCAGCAAGACAAATATTCTTCAATAACATACATCAGGTAGCACCTGTGGACATTACATGGTCATCAAGCCATGGCAGAAGTCATTAATACATTTGGAGCACAATTTCAGGGATATTTGATGTTGACAGGATTCTTCATATTGTCATGGACAAGTTTGGAAATTCAGCTTGGAAAGTTAGCACCTTGGAAAGGGACAGTATCTGTGGCTGCACTTATGATACCTGTTGACTTTATCAATGGTTCCCAAAATCCAAAAGTAACTGATCTTTGCCTCATCTGCCATTGTACTCTGACTGTCATTGCTGACATGTGAGAAATCCCATGATACACTGAAAACAAAAAGCTGAAGAAATGAAGAGATAAGTTCTATTTTTTCTCCTTAATTTTTCCATCCTTGCTTTACCTTTCCAATCCCCAGTTCAGTACTCTGGCAGCACTGGCATCCCTCTGGCAGCACTCTGCCATCTCCTCCTGGGTGTTGCTGCACAACTTCCCCAAAACTCAGCTGCCTGCCACACTAGTCACTGCTCTCATTTTCTCCTCTTACATTTCTTCTGAGTCAAATTTACGGTGTTAGACCAAAAAAATATTGAGGATCACCTTTTCATACAGAGCCCTTCACAAGGTTGTGGTGATTTATCTTGTGAAGCTACACAAGCCACCAATAAATAAGAATAATGAGAATTTCTTAAAGTTGCTTTATATGTAAGTAAGTTTTTTCCGATATTATTTTCTTCATGGATAGTAGCCTTGCTTGATTCCTGTAATAGCCTTCCTGTGAAGGCTACAAGAAAGATTGTTGTGAAAAATGGAATGTCTGCTGCTCATTTTGTGAGAGGAAACCTGGAGGCATGGCATCTCCAGAAGGTGTGACTGTGGATGGCTGTCTCTCCACGCAGAAAACCCTCATGTGCACTTCACCATACTGCAATACATTTCCTCCCCAGCAGCCCCAAAACAGGACAGTCTAAGATTCCAGCCTTTTATTTCAGAAAATCCCTACCACCACACATTTACCAGTGCCCAGTATCAAGACTATGTTGGTTACAATGGATTCCCCTCGCTCAGTCATTACGTCCATGCAATGAAATGGGAAACCAGCCTATGACCTAGATAACATCCTGAATCCAGCATACTGAAGGATCAAGCATCCAGTCATCTTGTTGTGCAGAGAAATGTAGGTATGGAGACTGTGTGCATGTCTGTAGGTAAGTACACACAATCATACAGAAATACCCTTAAACTGAATTTTGTTTATTTAGTGAGGAAAGTTTTACAATTAATTGTGATAATTAATTTTAGTTCTCATAAGTAACAATGTTTATGGAAAAAATATGCTGAAGATTTACTATAAAGGCCACTTTACTACAATCTAAATCAAACTTACAATGAAAGAAAAACATTATCTTAGAAGATTTATGTATGATGTTGTAGCTGAAAATATATATGAGAAACCTCCTTCCCATTCTTACAGACAGGTAGGTAAACACATTTTTTTTGCATGTATTTCTCCAGCAACAGTTTTGTACCTGAGGCAGAAATTGGATATGGAGATTACTTCTATTTTGCATTAGAAAAAGCCCATCATGTTTTCTATCCTCCTCTCTAATCTGACGTGCTTTTGAATTAAGTACAGAATGCATTTATACATTTTTAAAACATTAAAAAAAGGGTGTTGGAAAGCAATGTTTATAATGCTCTGAGGAGTGTTTGAAATCCAGAAGCAGAATTTCAGTGAACAGGAAAAAGCCACAAAGTTCACTTTCATTTTATGCCACAAGTTCAAGTGTGGTGGTGAAAGGTAGTGGGGAGATACAGATCCCAAGGTTTACTCCACATATATTGGAAACTATATGCTCAACATCATTTCTTATGTCTTATTAAGGGACACCAGAAATGTACAGAAAGCATAGTACCTTCCTACTGTTTAATGAAGCTGCTAAAATAATCCCTTATATTTCAGAATGAAAATGGCTTAGATGAAATCTATCCTTCAAAAAGCCTTTGAATGATATAAACAGGAGCATTATCAAAATTACTCAAATTTTTTTGTTTGTTAGGGTTTTTGCAATTACTAATTAGCTAAGGTATTAATGAAGCATCCATGTATACAGTACTGGTACCTTTATATGTATAATATATGTATGCCTATATATGTAATTTATATCATATGTATGAAATATTGAGATATTTTCTAGATTCAGATCTTAAAATTAAAGACAGTTTTAAACCAGAAAACATTGCAACATCCCCCTTCATAATTACAGTGTGAATTCTGATCATGTTTCATTATTTGGGGTTTTTTTGCCTCTGGAAAAAAATCACATATTTTCCTTGGGATCACCAGGGGTGAAAGCCAGATTCTCTTCAAAATAGCATACTTAGAAGCATTCTGTGCCATGTTAATGAATTACTGTACCCTTGCAGCAAAAAACCTTCGCAACTCATCTACCCCAGCATAATATTTTTTTATTATACACTATAACCAGGCTTGGACAGGAGAGATTGCAAGAATGCAGCTGGTTATAGAAAGAGCTCCTGGTTTACATAATAATGGTGACAGTAATTAATATGTTAAAAAGAGCTAGATTAATTATAATTTCCCAGTATATAAATAATTTTCTTTCATTGCTGCTATGGGAACAAAATTCATGAAAATTTATTTTATTGAATGTGATGCAGATGATTGATTTCTGTTGCAGAGATTTTAGCAGAGATCTGTCCTGCCAAACTTTCTACATTCAGTATATCCATTTCATTTGAGCAAGGCAAACTGAAGGACATCTATACTAATTAATCTACAAGGACAAGAAACTGAGGTCAGTGATATAGCTGTATATATCCCTCTGAACCCTAACAATGCTCCTATCCAAATGAAGTCCAAATTCAACTGGTTTCGAATTGATTTTCCTCCCCTCCTGCTCTTTCCCCCCCAAACACAGTGTGTATATGACATTTTTCTTGGAGGAATATCTTTCTTTTCACAGCTCCTGATGTGCTCTCCATTCATAACTCAGCCTTTGACTAGATTTTCTTAGGGCAACAAATACTTTATGACCTGATCCACAGCACATTTTCACTTGCCTCAGTCACCTGTTCCATAAGCTTCCAGAGGAGGCAATATTGATACTGAAACTCCCCCATCTGATAGATACCACAGAAATTTAAAAAGTCAAAGAGGTGTTTGACAGGAAAGTCATGCATTTAGAACCCAAGTGAATTTTCAGGGCTGGAGTGTTGTAAATGCACAACAGAGACATACAAGCTTTTCTTCCCCCCCCTGCTAGCAAACTAGTTAATTCGGAAAGTTGTGATGTAGGAAAATAAAATAAATGCCCTTAAAGTTCTGCTATCACAGGCTTCTTAACGCAAACCACACAAAAAAGTCCACTAGGGAAAAGCATGTCAGCCTCATCATATCAAAGGTTACAGCTAGCCACTCATTAAGCCTTGAATAAAGGATGCTCTTCTGAACTAAACTTATATTTGATCTTTGTTCCTTTGTTGATGCTATCAAGCAATCACTTTCTGAGGGTTTCCATAGTAACAAGTGAGGTTTTTTGGTTTTTTTTTCCCCTTCATTTTAAAGCTCTTTCATGCACCTAATACAGAGAAACAGTGGGATGATTGGCATGGAATACTGTTCCTGGTTTCCTGGTATAATTCAAGCAAAGCAGGGTAAAGTAAAACATGGTTTTCTATGAAACTGGTGACTTATTTTCTCTCCTCTGTAAGAATATTAAAAAAACTATAATTTACTTACATCTTTGGTTTCTGCGTTTGCTCTTGTACATAGTCATTTTGAAGAAATTCCACTTTCTAAGAAATAATTGCCTTGATCACAGACAAAAGAGATCGTGCTCCTGCTTTGCAGTGAGACAGTTGCTCACTGACAGAAGGTAACCAGCAATCTCTCGGAGAAAGGCAGGGTAATACCATTCTCCTAAAATCCAGGGGAGATGCTACTGGCTCTAACTATTTTCTCTGTTACAAAGCTCAGAGACAAAACATATTTATTTTCATACTTTTTTTCAAATGTGTTTCATACCAGCTAATAAAATCCAGAGCACAGATAGAATCATGTAATCAAAGTGGGATAATATGCTATGCAATGGTCTGAAATCAGGATTCCTTAAAAAAGCCCTGACATAACCAAAACTGTATAAATGACCTCATGAACTAACAAAACTAACTTTCCATTGAGAGGTCTTAGAATTATGCATATGAGCATGTTAAAATATTTTGGGTTACATTTTCAAATTTCAATTCCATTTTTAAATTAGTATTAAAAGAAAATCAATACATGTTGATCAATTAAATCCTGACTGCAGGTTTGAGCTCATGAATAGATTATTCCGGAAATATATAAAATGAAGTGGTTTTTTTTCATGCTTATGTTTACTTCTGCATCACGTTTCAATGATTTAATTTGGGGAAAGCTATGTAAATAACATTTTGGTGATGGCTCTTTTTTATAGCTACTTCACTCCTCTCTAGTCTTTTGAACCACAAGGTCATGGGGATAAAGTGACTGCATTTTATGATCATCCACATATATGTATATCACCATTTCAAAGAATCCAGATATCTTCCTAAAGGGAACAGGGGAAGGGGGAGGAAATTTTTGCCATGTTCGGGACATGGGAGATGGATCTACCCATGCTGGGTAGAAGACAATCAAGAAGATGCCAGTGACAATAATGGGGTTGAAAAGAAATAGAAATTCTAGTTCATTCAGCCATGAATCTGCCTTTAATAAAATTATGTGAAAATATTTTTTAAAGTTTTAAGAAATTCATATTTTGAGCTGCCTGTCATCTTGATCCCAGATACCACAAACACAGAAGTGTCAAAAGAAAAAAAAAATAAGTATATTGACTGAAATGTCTTGGAAACTGGTAATAGTAACCTTGTTCCTGCTTAAAATGCCTATTTAAACAGCAGGTCTCTAAACTACTCAAATAAATAAAAAAAAGAATATCTTTGGTTTACACAAAAACCAGCAACACCTGATGTTCATGGATGATTCATGTTTCAGTCAAGGAGGAACAATTTAGTAGCATTCATCTAAAATATTGACCCACATTACTTTTCTAATGAAAAACAATTAAAAGAAATTAAAAGAAATGTCTCTCTCAATCTGCCTACTCTAAATTTATATTTTTCTCAACATTTTTTCACCTCTCAGATATATCTGATATATTTTTATATCTCTAGTATAATCATGTTTAGCTTTGTGACCATTTAATTCTCTCAGTTGATCAGTAGTCGCAAATCCTCATATTGACACCTCTGGTTTACTGAAGTGAAATCTTTACTTTTATATTGCCTTGTTACTCTAATTTCCTCATTCTGTCAAAATCTGACCATATACCTTGTCATTTGCTTTGGATTTGTATCAGCAAAGATGAAGATAAAGTGTAGCCTGAAGAAAGTGAAAACAATGGATTTTTTTTTTTAGATTTCTTTAGTTTTTCATCTACAGTTGTCTCAAAATACCACACTTGAGACTATAGCATATCTGCTGAGGTCAGCAGAAAGGTGGGAGATTGCAAAACAAATCAAAAGTGACAAGAAGTAAAAAAATAGGATAATTACTAAGCATAGCAGCAGACAAAAAATTTGAACCATATAGAAAGATCCTGGAGGCCTTATATTCAAACAGCATTGTATAGTTAATATTCATTGGAGTCAATATTTTTTGCACCAATTTATATGAACTGAGGATAATTCCACAGTTGCCCTGCTCTATTTTCCCTCTGAGTTAATTTGCAGCTGAATCAGATCTGTGATCAGACTTAGACTACAGAGATCTGTGGCCCTCCTTTAAATTTACTGCTTCATGTAGCAATCTTTTCTTTTCCGGCTCTCTTCCTTCTTCTACCTGAAGGCTCTCAACCATATTATTCAGTTCAAATTTTCCTTATTTCATTGATTTGGTAAGATTTCTTCAATTTTTTCCTCAGCCCACATTATATTGTAATTAAATAGCTCAATTCTCTTCCTTGTCATTAATATCTATCTTTTTCCCCAATTTTTATCCTGTATTTAACCCAGCCATATACTACTAACTCTCCATATTGTATTATGTACAGTACTTACAACAATGTGCATATTTTTTCCATTGGTCTTCCATGCATTATTCTATTACAACGTGTATTTAAATGAAAATATTTTGGCAATGGTATAATATAAATAAATTAAATGAAATGGAAAATTCATGGGCTAGGGATTAATTTATTTTAAATTAATGATCCCTGAAAGGACAGCCTTTATTGGTTTTTCTTTGTTTTAATTGGAACTCTGGTTCTTCAGTGCCGTGAAAGGCATTTGCTAAAAATAACATAAATATAATCTGTCTGGCGAATCACTGTAGGTCTCTTCATGAAAAAATATTGCAAAAAACTCCACACCTTGTAAGTGCTGGCTAGCTTTGAGTAGGCACAGCATCCTCCTGTTTTTCTGTGTTATTGTTTTCTGTTAGGAGACTTTAAACTTCACTTTCCCAGTGTTGCAGCTTGAATAAAGTCAGAATCTGACATATAGCTGGTTAAATGTAACCAGCTAAGTGAGGTTGGAAGAAATGAATGGAGCATATGAGCAATAAAAAGTCACCTGGTCACATTAAGCTTATTGCTTTTTTCCAAGGATGCATCTTACATGACTGAAATAGTTTTAAATGTTATTTAAACAGTATGTTGGAATGAATTTTGTCAGTCATTGTTACTTGTGATAAAAGAATTAATAATGTCCACATCTGCACATCCCATAACCCCTCTTGCCTTTCTCTCCTCCCCATACTATAGGGCCCAATAAGGAGCTTCTCTTTGAATAGTGCAATAAATTTCTCAAAATCACTTTTTTTTAAGAAGAAGAAAAGAACAAAATGCAGATATTTTAAAAATATAACTCCTGACATGAATTTCACATATTACTCATCAATAAACACTTTGCCTGGGTGGTATGCTCAATTTTGTTTTTAATGAGCAGATCTTAGGCAGAAAAGGAAGGTGGTGGAAGCTTAAAGTCTGTTCTCTCTTAATGCACCCAAAGAGTCTTCTGAGATAATAATCTTTTATAGCTTCCACTACAGTTCTTTTTATGATTTCATCTAAGAAAATATTACATCCATGAACATGAATTAATTTTTTCTTTGAATAAAGAATATGTGTAAGCATCAATGTTTAACCTCCTCCAAGTAATAACCCCTCCTTGATAAAATTATTAATGTATTAAGATCATGTACATGCACCTTTTACTGGTAAATATTTATACAGATATCCTACAATATTGCTTTTTAGCATGTTGAAATATTAGATAAACAAAATTCACTTTAGCAAGAAATGTCACTTAGCTAATAAGGCTGATTTATCATAAGATATTCTTT
Source organism: Illadopsis cleaveri (assembly GCA_013399915.1). Classification (NCBI taxonomy): domain Eukaryota; kingdom Metazoa; phylum Chordata; class Aves; order Passeriformes; family Timaliidae; genus Illadopsis; species Illadopsis cleaveri. Next base: position 537,035 of record VXBB01004568.1, on the reverse strand, counting down.
TTATGATGTAATGAGGGCAGAGCTTAAAATACTGGCCAAACCAACTCTGCCTAAAACTGATAAAATACTGAACAAACTGTGGCAAATTGGATGAGAAAGAGTAAAATTTGTACATCTCATGCCTACAACTGTAAGTTAGGATCAAGCTGGAATCAAAAATGTTTTCCAGGATGCAACAAAGCTGTCTAGCATTCCTGAAAAGTATCAGAAATAAAGACCATTGACAGTGCCAAAGAAGGAAAAGGTTTATTAATAGGTTATCTGTAGATTAGAGGGGTCAATTCCACTGCCTAAACATTCATGTCTAGCACTACTTAGACAATTTATGGCATCTAAGACATTCACACAGTGCCAGAAAATATGGCACAGCACCTGTGGGAAACCTACAACCTTCTGGAGCACCTGCTGAAGCCAGGACCATCTTATGTGGCTCTAGGCAAATATCTGGGTAAGCTAGGCCTGACCTAGGTTTTTTTAATATAAAAACCTCTCTCTGATGTCTGCCGTTATTCTCTAGCGTTTTTACATTTAGGGTCATTGTTTCTAAGTGTTCCTAGCTTTAACTTGCAGGTCTTGACCCTGCAAGACTGTGATTGACTGCAGGAGGAATTATATGGAGAGAGAAAATGATGTGTGACTGAATTTGTAAATATGTTTAAAAAGGCCACTATTTGTTAGTACATAATCACAGCTGTGTGCATTAAGAAATTATCTGGATAAAAGAGAAATAATGTATCATAATACTTTCAAATCAGCAAACCTTTACTAAAGACAAAATGCAGTTAAAGTGTTTTATAAGTCTTCCATCATTTCTGTTCATTTTTACTCTGCTCAAGTATTTTCACTCTGGTCAAGAATATGCAGTTTGTAAGATTTCATTAAGACAGCGTGTATTCACCAAATGCTGCATTAGGATAAAATTTGCTACATTCACAACATTTGCATTATCCAATAATTGAGAAAAAAAAATCAAAAGAATGTTTTTTGTGGAGCTGTTTTATTAAAAAAAAACTATTTGGCTGCTTCTTTTCTCTATTATCTTCTATATTTTTGCTGACCTGTTTTACTTTTCTTCAGCACTATCAGACAGTAATGACGCTTCACCACAAAAGATTCTTTTTTAGATAGCAGGAGAAAGCCCTCATGGTACTGGTCCTACTTTCACCATGGGTAATTTTTTCTTATTCAATGAAGCTTTTTCACTAGAATTTCATTTGTCTCATTGTTATAGCAGCATTTATCTTTAGTCTTGAAGGAATTCACTGTCAAGCTTCCCTCATTAGATTGTGCTCGTTTTATCAGATGTCACTATAAGAATTTAACAATATGATCACGGAGGTATTAAACAAAGCCTGACACCTTCTGCCTCAGGTAGGAGCCCAAACTGGCTGTTCCTCATGGCCCTTGCCCAATTCCCAGCATGTTCTCAATCCTCCAACAAGGACACTACAAATACATTTTGGTATTTTTCTGTGACTAATAATTTCCCAAGGTTTAATGTGTCACTTCCTACAAATATAAGATTGGAATCAAAATGTGCTTGTCTAAAAGTAAAATTGTTATCTATTATTAAAAAGAGGAGTTTCAAAACGTGAAAAAGATTTAGAGGAAAAACCCTTAAATAAACCAAGTAGAGTTACTTTATAGCTGTCCTTGAACATGTGAAAATTTGATGGAAAGAAAGCCAGGAATAAACCATTTTCTCTGTCACGATGTTAATAGTTATGGACACACACTGTATTTAAATCAGTTTCTTGAAAACCAAGTTTGTTACTGGTAAGCATGAGAAGGCTTGCTAAAGGATTTATAACAGGTTAAGTATCTCAGAGGAACCCTCCAAGGAGATGGATAAGATGACAACTTGTAGTTTTTTTCCAAGCCTTATTTGTGATTGCATATGCCCAGATTAAATATCAATTGTCATAAGATTCAGCACTGGCCAATATTTGGTCCATGTAAGTCCTTCAGCCTCCCTAATATTAACAGAATATTGCAAGCAGGGGGAGATTGGCATGTCATGGGGTACTTAACACCAGTAAGCATGAAGGATGTAATGTCCTGTACCTACTTTTCAGGAATCCTGAAAAATGAACCACTGCTCTTAACAATGGAGCAGTTTTTTCAACTGTGAATGAATGAAATCACCAGTGGTTGAACCCTGCTCTGTATCTTTTGAGATACAGACCCATGTCTGATAACTCAGGCACCTACAGATACATGTTATGAACATCTTTCAGAATTACAGTGTCCTCAATTACATTTGAGTAACTTCCACAAATTCAGAGCAGCTACAATAAATATATATGCTGTAAGCCTGAACCTTCACTTTACAATTCAGAATGATGGTTTTGTACCAAGAGTTTCACAGCATTCTCACCAGTTCCAAGGATTGACAGGGCCTCTGGAGCTTGATACTTTCACAGCTTTAACTCCCTTCTTATTGTCCACACTGTCTTATATAACCCTTAAGTGAAACTTGGCCAATTCTATTATTTCCTCTATTCCAAAAGTAAGTAATATGGTTATGAATGCCTGATAGTTCTTCCTTTTTTTCAAAGAAGCACTGTACACTGTAAGTACAGGTCCTTTTAGACTGGCAGAGATAACATGAGGCTTTCTGTTCCTTCATCTGAGGAATATTTAGCTGTTATTTGAAACCAGATACAATAAGATATTCCTCTACGAAATGTCTGAAAAAATCAATTAAACTTCAGGCTCAGAGTTAGATATTCTATAAGGTAGTTTCTACAGTGGAAAAGCATCTTCCCTTCTACTTTGGCAAGTGGAAAAGATAGTAAATCAATCTCAGATGAATGGTATCCTAACCCATTTCACTTACTTTATGCCTTCCTTAGATCCAAGGGTGTTCCTCCCATCTTGGATTAGTTTCTTTCCTAATCCATCTCAGTTCTTGACAGGTTTGTTCTTGGCCAGTTTCCTTTGGTTTTGAGCAATTTTAATGTTTTGTTTTGTTTTTCCCAAGTCCAAGCTTCTTCTCATCTTAGCTTTAATTTCATTTTATCCAGGTTATTTTTATTTTCTCCCTCTTAACTAGCCCTGACAAGCTTTAATTTGTTCTTCTAAATGCTTTACTTGCTAGTTTGGCTGGGACTTTCATCATCTTGTATTTGATCTTGATGAAGTTTTCACCATCCAATAACACTGCTTAATTACTTTCACGATATTTCTAAGTTCTCTATTTAACAATTGAGACAGTCTTAACAGGTGGTCTGCTTCATATTTCACAGATTATGGACTAAGCACACCTCCTTTCCATTAAAAAGATTTAGGTTTATGTTCCAAATTTTTGTCCAAAAATAAACCGATTCCACACAGAACCATATTTTCTTTAGAGTGTACATTATTATTATTGTAAAGAATGCAAATGATGTATAAAAAGGTGATGTCATTTTTTCTGATCATTAAACTATGTCTTGGCAATTCAAGTTATGAGCATAATACTATTGAACATTCCTTATATTTTACCTCACTGTAACCTTTAAATTATCATAATCCTTAATATATTGCACAACATGCCAAAGTTTGAGTGCACAGAATTTCCTTGGTAGAAGACAAACATAACTCTGTAGTTGGAACCATATTAACTAAATATTAAATTTTAGAAAAATGTCTATTGGATATAAGAGAATCATTTTTTATCAATTATCAATTGACAACTAAATTTTTATTTTATCAATGATTAATAATAATCATATAATGATTTATATTATCAATGATTAATTTTATCAATGTAATTATGAGCACCCTAAGAAGTAGGTCTTTGAAACAACCCTAATGTGTCTAGAATTAACATTTCAAAAAGTAATTCTTTTTATTCATTTGGTAATTTTTTAGTTCTTGTGGAAAACTGTCAGAAAGACACTAAGTGTTAGAAGTTTTTTTTTTCTTGTTGTTAAATCTGAAATAAGTCATTGTGCCTCTAACAGACATTGGTTTCTATCATCTCAGAGCTGATGAATCTTCAGGATACTGCAAATATAGAACAGTAGCAAATACCACATAGGAAGCAAAGCAGCTGTATTGAATTTAAAAAAAAATAGGCTTTTAACAGACTACCAAGTGCATAATTGTGTATCAAGTGCTTAATTGTGGATTTAATACAAAACTTTCATACATATAATTTCCAGAGAAATAAAGCGCTGATAAGTTTTCATAAGAATTTTAAGAAAGTTCTGACTATCAATCTATCTGATTCTGCTTAAGTTACAAAATCATTCCACCTCAATATAGAAAGTTTTTTTTAATGGAATTTACACCCACAATGTCATATTTTCCAAATAGATGATATGTGTTTCAATTTGATTGGAATGCCATGCAATGAAATGATTCTTTATTTTCCTTTTCACCCTGGTTTTAGTTATCACACTGATGAAACACTTGAACATGCTGAATTCAATAGGACAAACTTTCAGAACAGAATCTACTCTTCCACAGCCCATGAATATTTAAAAAAATACACCTCAAATTCATGTACCTTGATTCTGTTCAAGCACTAAGTACTTGAATACTTCAAACAAGTTTTTCAGGCATAATCATTTGAAGAATAGTGAATTTGCTGTCATCACCAGTGCACTATGACTTCCTATTTCTAAGTTTTTATATGTTTATTGAAACAGATTTAACTCACATTCAAAATGCATTTTCACTTCTTCAGTGCAGTGAATGTTGTCTCCTTCTGTGTCCAAAACAGAACAGGGAGAGCTTGAGAAAGAGCCTCTTGTGAATAAACTAGGCCCTTAAAATGTCAATTTAGGGCTCAAAGCAATGCAAACTGATGATGCTTTATGGCATAGCCAATGAACAGTTGCTGCTTCAACCTTTCATTTCAGACTAATGCTTTTTTTACAGAAATCAAGTGAAAGATGAAAATGTTCTTTCTTTTCTCATTGTATGGCATCTTCCTCAGCGTGGGGGACTTAGGACAATTTTAGTCATAATCAACCAGTACAATTGCTGGCTTGAGAGGGCAAATGAGCCTTTTAGAAGAGATGAAAAGTAGAAGAAGATTGATTTTTGGAGTGATGGAAAAAGCTGTATTGTAGCAATTCACCACCAGACCATGCTGAAGCATGGACTACTGCCACACATACGACAGCATCCTTTGAATTACAGGGAATTGTAAATACTAGAATGATTTCAGCTTCACAACTACTCAAACATTTTGTTGTCTTTTTTTTTAAGAGTTCATATGCTTGTGTCTGTGTAGGGTGACAATGTGGGGAAAGGGCTAACAAGGAGTTGCTAAATTAAAATTATTAATGCATCTGATTTAATGTCTTCATTAGATTGGTGGATGGCAAGGGAGGAAACACCTTTTCCAGAGTCTAAATTAGACTGCATGTCTTTGGTGGGATTATGTAAATTTTGAGTGTAATGAATTCGTAGATTCAGATTTTAGAACATTCCAGCTATATATCAACTTCTCTAAAAATTGTAACTAATTGAAAGACAGTTTCTGAGGCAATTGAATCCTATATGGAAACATGATTTTTTTCCACTATGCTTATAGCAAGTCAAATTACTGGGTTTTGTTTTAAGCTCAAATCAAGCCTGGCATAATAACACAATAGTGCTATATATATATATATATATAGCATTTAACATTTTTCTGTTGAAATGCTTTAAATATGTTCCTGTTTTTGGTAAGGATATCAAACATTTGAAACACATTTTGGATTAAAAAAAATCTGGCTAACACCTACAATACCTACAAAATTTTACAGAAATTTAAAAAATTGCTAGTTGTAGAGAGCATCAGAATATGCCTTTGCACATAATGATAAGGCACTGCCAGATGAAACACATTGTCTTGTAAGGAATGTTTCAAAATCAAAAGAAGAGGAAATTGGAAAGACTGCTACTTCTCACCTTGAGGTTTTACTACTAAATATCACATAATATTTTGAATTAACTGCAAATGCACATAACACTCTATTCAATGTTCAAACCCACAAAACAGAATTGTGTTCCCAGTGACCTGAAAACTAATTAAAAAGAGATGTCTTTACAGTAGAGGAGATAAAGAATGTTTTTATCCCCTTGTGGATTTAGCGGGAAAAATGCTTTCTCATCCAGATAAAGGGTTAAGAAGCCAAGTGAAGATGTGAGGCTAAGGTATTCAGGATATTTTATTAAACTGTACTCTAATACATAGGCAATGAAAAATTAAGGGACAAGTTTTCTATTCCCTGTTCTACAGCACCTTGGAAAAGTAAAACTATTTCTGATAGTATGAGAACAGCAGCTTCTGTGGATAGTCTGTTCAGAGAAGGTACCAAAACTATAGGAATATCTAGAGTAATTTTTGACACATCTGTCCCCAGATCACTATCATTCTTGAAATTTTTGTTCTTGGTTCAGCCATACCAGATGAAATATGCTGATATTTTTAAATGAAGTTTAACTTTACAGATAAGAAAAAAATTCCCTTTGTGGTGCTACAGCAAAATAAGAGGGAAAGACAATGTTACCACTCACCTTTAATCCCTAAACTGAAATTCCTGCTCATGTTTTAGCATATGAAAGGTGTAATGGATTATTTTGAAGCTAATATTCATAGCATTCAGTTTAACTGATGCTACACTAAGCATGTAGGTCCCTCCTGAAAGAGTAAGGTGGCTTTAGAAGCTTGCACAAGGTTGGTCATGAGTGTTGTCTATACTGACATCTAAACAATAAAGATGAGAAATGTTCCAAGTCCTTTCAAAAAGTGTTTGCTCCCTCCTGCAGCACAACAATTTATAGAAAGGAGAATTAAAATTAGAATACCTTAAAAAGAGAACCTTTGCTCTGAAGTATGAACACTAAACTTTGTGGGAGGCTAATTAATATCAGACAAAACATTAATCCACTAGGGTTTTTGCACACCATAAAAAAATGCTATAACTAGTCCACATATCTCATTTAAGGCCACTTACACATTATTGTTTGGAAGCAACCTCAACCAGTCCAGATTCAATTTACCAATACCATACAATTTTGAAATATTTTAAATCCAACATCTGGACTATTCTTCTAAGAAAATTAAAGTGATGAGTCCAGATTATTATTTATTGTGGAAGGACACTGTACTTACGGCCCAAGTATTTTAAATATGAGTTTTGGAGAGTAAACATCCTGCTGTACTTGGAATCAAACACTACTAAAAAGAGAATATGAGAGTATTTTGACTTGATTTACTGATGACATTGAACTTTGACCCAGTTGCATTTGGTGGTGGTTTGACATTTTCACTGTGGTTTCACTGGCTTCATCTGAGTGAAGGACTTGGCAGTGTTAGATTTACAGTTGAACTTGATGATGTTAAAGGTCTTATTCAAACTAAACTATTCTGTGATTCTATGGCTCTTTGACTAAATGAAAAATAGTGATGCTTTCATATTTTCCCAGGAAGCAAGCAGATTGATTGAACCTGACAAAGATTCATAGGTGCTTGCAAAAGGCAAAACAGAAAAAAAACCAAGATCATGTTAAGCATATGATGAAATCAACTTGTTCCAACTTTAACGTAAAACACATAATAAAAATTATGGTTGACTTTTTCAGCAACTTCCAGTAAATATAAAAATAAAACCATGTGAAAACCTGAGGCAGGTTTAACTGATATAAAGTTATAGCAGAAAGCACTGCACTTTTCTCTGAGCTGTACTGTGAAGAGAGTTTTCTCTTCTGAGAGTTTCATATGGCTTCTGCCAACACTACAGCTGAATATTTTGAACAGTAATCAAAATACACCAGATTTGACTAAATGGGAAGAGAAAGTGTTGGAAATCAATACACTGGAAGGGTCCAGTGTAGAAATATAGTCCTGCCAAGAGGATTTTTGACTAATTTTCTAAGCGATATACCTCCCACTGTAGAACAGTGCCACAACCCCGGTAGTGTTCTGACAGCAGCAGAACATGTGGTGATTGTTATTAAAGAGATTAAGATTTTTAAAGAGTCTAGCAAGACACAGATCTATTCAGTAACTCTCATTCAGGATAATAAACGTTAATGAAATACTTTTTCAAATGTTAATGGAAGGATTGCTTCTGAATAATATCAAGTTAATAACATTTGAAACACCTGACCTCAGGGAAGGGGAAATAGGATTATGTTTCTTGTAATTTATCATGCAGAAAACATACAGTGAGGTTCAAGAATGCAGTATTTTTTATCACTGAGTTCAATATGAAGAAAATAATAAAGTTTTTAGCTGTTGTAAATTAGAAGTTATTACACAACTTAGTTGTCTGGATTCATGGATGACTGAGTTTCATGATATGGGATGTTCTATGTTATGCAAAAATAAATCTAGGGAAATCATCAAGATTATTTTAATGTAAATTAACTGAACATTTGGCTCACAATTCTTAATTTTCCAATTCATTGAACTTAATAATATAATCTTTCCAATAGAAGTAGGAATTTGATCTGTAAATGGTATCTCTGGCAGAACATTTGACCAATCATGTCATTTCACTGCCCAATTTTATCTCTTTTGGTAAGATCATCATACTGGAAGTAGTCTTGAAATTTTCAATGGCCTCAGTACTTCTAAGGATGACTGAACTAGAATATATTAATATGTAGACCTTCAGAAAAATGCTGAAAATTGGTGTCTAAATTAAAACAAAGATGTTTTTAGGACTTTGCTTAGCAATTGCACCTAAAAAGTGATCTACTCTTAAACTGCCATCTAGGATTTGTCCGGAAATACACGCAAATATAGGGCATCATATGTTAAGCAAAATAAAATACTGCAAAGTAAAGCAGAATTAACTTGTCTTAATAATAAATACATGTTAAAAAATTCAATTCAGGCATATTTTCTTGCAATCTAAAGTTATAGAGTATGAAAATAATGGCTTTAGCATTTGAAAGCAAACCACATGCATTGAAACTTCATTATCACAGCTTATTATACACTGAGATTGCTCCATTCCACCAGAACAAAATTGTCATTGCTTTTTAAAGACTCACCTCACTAGAAGTCTTGGCAGCATTTCATAGCAATCCATTTCAAAAATACAGCAATTTATAACAAACGCATGAATTTGTCTACATAGGCACCATTAAAAACTAAAAAAATTCCATCAGGCTGAACAGATAAAGTTCATCTCTTCTAGTAAATGTTAAGTAATTCAAACAAATGAATCGTTTATTATTTAAAAATTAACATTTTTATAACAAAGTTACTTGTAACAGACAAGTGTCAGAACCAGATGCTACATTAAAAAAATACATGTTTCTTCCAGTCTCCAAGCTTCCCTTTCAAACTTGATTCTGCATATCAGTAGGACCTATTCTGTAAAAAACTGGAAGACACAGAGAGGTAGCCTATGCTAAACTATCCTGTGTGTAGCTGATCTGTATTTCAACAAAGAAACTAGAAGAACATAAGTGGGATAGGCCCATTTATTATAACTTGACCTCTGTAAATGAATGAACAAATTCCTTTACACAAGTAGATGTAAGATTCAAAAGGTAATTCAACATTTATATGAAAAATGGGACTATATTTGAAATGGTGTCATGCGTTGCAAATTAAAACCCAGTCATGACCAAGACAATAATGTTCTTCTCTTAAATTTTAATTTCTGTACATTGACAGATTTCAGACCATTATAGAGACTTATCACCATCATATTCATAATTTCCTACCCAAACTAGCAATTAATTGCACTCCAGTGAGCCCCAAAGTCTGGAAAATGAGAAATCTGTGCTCTGATCATGTTAACAGCAACCTGAGACAAATCAACCAAAAGGAAAGTAAGGATGAAAGGTGATTTTCCTTCAAATAATAGGCTCTTGACCATTGACTATTTTGTTTGGACTTCATTTATAATGTCTATTTTAAGCTGTGGCTCATGGCCTGTTGTACAAAACTACCCAGGCATTTTCAACAATAACTGCTCTGCAGCAGATTCTTTTCCACTGTATTTGGCCCCTCTTCCCAGAGATAATATGTTGTGCTCATTCTTCTACAACTCCAACTTTTCAACTCCAACACCAAAGAAATTTTTTGCTTCTTTACATTCAGTTGTCATTTCTACCCATTACACCAGTTTGCTAGAATGGGCAAGATAGATAGGCCCATCTGTATTCAGTAAGTGAGTTTATTTTTCCCAGTTTTTACATGGAACTGTTATTCATATGTGTGCCTCTTTTCTCGGTGATTAGATTTCACTTTTTTCCCATATAATTATCAAAATTCTCTTTTTTACCCTCCACTTATTTCTATTATCAAAGTAAAAATTGATACAAAAGGCTATTTTGTCAGTTTGCTCATCATAGAAAATTTGTCTTACATAACTCTAAGTATTTGTCTGGTAACTGCACAGCAAATTTGACCTTCTTTTCTTTTTTATTTTCCTCTCAATAATGTTGCAAATCTGTATCTTTTTGTATAAATGTCATGTTTTGATCATTATAGTTTTCACTAATGAATTCCTAGTCCATCCTTTACTTTTAATGTTACTGATCACTATTTGCCTGTTGCGCATTTTTTTTTTCTTGAAAAAATTTTGACAGGGAAACATTTTCATGAAGCCAAATATGTAAAACTTGAATTCCTTATTTCTCTTGCCTCCCACCTCATCAAAGAACCTCTCCTTTTTAAAAGGAAATGTCTCTATTTCCCCAATGAGCACACTTTAACAGATCAAAAGGTGACAAAACACTTTGCTTTTGCAACCTGCCTGAACTGAGTACATGGAAATCACTGATCATGCGGCTGCATCAGTGACTTTTACACGAGTGATGGCACAGACTTGGTACAGAGATTTATAACACAAGGCAGAGGTTGTTGAGTTGAGCCCTCAAGGCAGAGGGTGTTGAGTTGAGCCCTTGAGTTATGGCACTTTTATCAAAGGAAAAAAAAAAGATAAAATATTTAAGCCTGTGGACCTTGTTGTGAGGACCAGTTCAGCCTCACATCTTTGTCTCCAGTGCCATCTGCTGACACGAGCTTCCATTGCAACTTCCGAAGAAAAAGGTTCCTCCAGAGTGAATTCTGTTGAGTTTTGTGCCTGCGGTAGTTGATCTCAACAGAAATTTCTTTTCAAAGTCATTAATTTCACTTACTTTTCAGATGTTGTGTTCTTTTTGGAGCATGTGGAGGTTTTCAGTAGAGCTACTTGTCTGTATTGCCATCACACATTACAAATGAAGATGTTTAGAAGATGCTGAAACTTAGTGCATTCAAATGACGAAAAAGAAGAGCTATGTGAAAATCTTAAAACTACTGCAGACAGAAAAATCAGTTTGCTTAAAATCAAATGAATATGACCAAATTATGCCCTGAAGTTGTAATTTGACATTGTAATTTTTTATCTGCTGTCTTTAGTTAAGACACTTCTTGTCTCTCTGAAAACCTTTTATACTCAAGAAAAATCTTGGCTTTTAATCCCAATGTAGTTGGTTAGTTTTCTTAAGGTGGAGTTTCAAAGGGGAAGAGCATAAAATGCAAATAGTGAATTTTCCAGCATGGAAAAATGGACAACACTTACTGGAAAAAGAATGTGTCTGGAAGTATCAGGAAAAAAACCTAGCAAATATATTATTTTTTTTCAAACTCTAAGGCATCTCACCAGAATTTTAACACTGATCTGATTTTTATGTGCTTATTCGTGAAATTGGAAATACTGTTGTAAGGGAAATCTTGAGTCCTTATGTGTGTTTCTTCCTTTGACCCTCTTTCCGCATTGTTGCATCCCTCCCCCTTTTCCTTTTGCTGTCTTCTCGTCAGAGAAAAGTGAAGAAACCTTGCCATCTTGTGGTCAATGATAGTTAGTAGTCTAACAAAAACACAGTCTGCAAATACTATAGTGATCACCATGTGTAGAGCTGCAAATTCAGTTAATTTAAGGGGAAAAAAGTAATTAACAAAATTGTTAAGTTTAAAGAAAGTATATTGCACTTTTGCCAGTATTTTAGAGACTACAAGAATAGAAATGGCTCAGAACAAGAAATAATACAATAGGGTGTGATGTACCTTTTTTTCTATTCAGCTGACAGGCTCTGTTAACCAGTGGAGACTCAAATATTTTCTTTTGACAAATAACCGACGTTTACTAAGCCATCCTATGATCAAATTCACAAACTTTCATCAAAAGTTTAAACTTAGATGAGCTACTAAAGCTGTTTAGTCTGCTATAGGTCAGCAAAATTCCTGTTTTTCGTTTTGCCTGAAAGCCCAAACATGAAATGTTTAAAAGTTGCAGCTTCCAAGGGGAACACAGAAGATACAGACAGCAGATTTTGCTTCCAGGTGCTTCTCCCAAGATATAGTCAAGTTGGTATACGCTACATGGTACACACTTGATGAAGTAGATCCTCTCTCTGCCTTTCTACTTATCACAGTGAAAAGATAAAGAGGTCATATCTGTGCTGTGGTAATTTGTGTCTGCTAAAAAAGTTAGTCAAAATTATATATCTAATTTATGCAAGCAGCCAGTCATATTCCCCTGGCCATCCACAATAAAGACAGAGACATAAATTCACAGTCACATGCCTTATACATAGTTCTTTTTTGCTTGAAGAAGTTCAAGTTTTCTCCACTGCTATGATCTTGTAATTTTTTTCTCCAAGGCTTGCACCAATTCAGTGGGGTTTTGTATACAAACCCATGCAGTTATTGTCACTGTTCTGTTAAGAGAGAGAAATTCTCAAAAAAATTTTGCTATTTTTTTTGTGCTCTTCAAATGACAAGTTCTCATCCAAGCCTCTGGAATACTGAGGTTTACTGGCAGTAATATGTAATTGAGAATTTCTGGGTGTTGAAGACCCCTTAACAACCCATAGACAGGACCTGAAAATGAAACCCATTCAGGAATTTTCTCTTGCATCAAAGACTATCATGGAATAGCCCATGTCAATACAATTAAACACTTTTATACCAACACAAGGTGGCTGCACCCAGAGCACATATAAAAAAGCTCCTCGACTCAAGATTTTTTCCAAAATATGCCTTTGTGTTGCCAGATAGGTGATAAGCTTAAACCATCCCAGGATGACTCCAAAACGTGTTCTCTGGATGATTTAGGTCCTGAGCCTGGGAACGTTCCCTGGTTCAGCTTGATTACCATTAGGTGTGGCCAAACATTTTTACCTCCATTTCATAGCATTGGATATGGCTGAAGAGAATTTCTTGAGGAGAATTCAAGTTCTATTGAATTAGGAAAAGAAACATGTATGTGGCATGGCTCAGAAGGTTCTGGGAAGGTTTTTTATATTTCCATTTTTTTCTATTTCTATTATTTCTATTATGTCTGTTATTTCTATTATTTCTATTTCCATTTCTATTTCTTTTGCTTTAATGTTTATCATAGCACTGTAGCTAAAATTGGGACATAAAAGTTTAAACTTGATATGCAACATTTGAGTTCTGCTCAGAAGAGAGTGAAAAAAATATTAAAACTCCATGTTTGTTAACAATAGAGAACTTCTCTATCATTAAAAACAAGAAAAGACACATTGTCATTAAAATGTTGAAATACTTCACCAAGAAGCATAAAATAAAATAAATAAAACCAAGATCCATTCTACCCTACCTGGAAACAGTGGCATGAAGAGCAAGACAGCAGATTTATTTCTAGGAAATGTACATGATTCATGAAATTTCTTACCAAATTAAAAGCACAGTGTTGAAACTGAAGTATAGGCAATTCGTTTGCAATCAGAGGAAACAATCATTATAATGAAGGAAGTCATAAGTAAGGATGACAAGGGTTATCTTCGAATTGAAGATTTAATTTAATATCCATCCTAACAATTAGCTTCTTTGCATGAATACTGTGTTAAGTAGACTGAACCTAGGCAGTAATATTCAAACTTCAAAACCTGTCTTAGCTGCTCTGCCAGTGACATATCTGAAGAATTATTTTGAAAGCTGTGAAGCCTAATTTCTTAAGAAAAAAAAATGAAGATAATAGCAACCATGAACAGAAATATAAATAGAAGTACACTTTTTATGACTCTTTTATAGCCATTGTTTGCTGCATAGAAAAAACAGCCTGACAGGTTCAGACAGTGTCTCCCAGCAATGTTCCAGTGTTCTTGGCTACTGAAAAATAATTTTATCATGGGAAATATTGAACAAGATGGCAGGTTCTACCAGGCTTCTGGAACAGAGCAGGGTAGGTGGAACAGAAAAGAACTGATTATGGTTCTGGTCCCCTCCTCTGCCTTACCTCACTGGGTCCCCAGGGACTCTATAGAGCATCACACATGTACTAATTTTAATTTATTAATAAAAGTAAGGTGTCCCTAAGTAACAGCTTAATGCCCATTTATTGTGGAAGCTAAAGGATTTACAGCATGCATGCCAGAAGTATGGATCCAAAATCTCTGTTCAAGGTGTGTGTTGTAACAGGTTCTAAGCCATAAGGAAAGATTAGGTCCCCAAGATTTAATCTAAAAAAAACCTAATTGTAGTACAGAAATTTTTCCTGACACATTCCATCAGATTTGCTATTTCAGTGATTAGGATCATTGTGAAATAACAAGCAAGCCGTGAAACTTGCCTAGACCATATACAAACTCACAGCCTAGCCTGAAGATAGCTTTTGATTATATACCTATACACAATTACTCTTGCCAAGAAATTGAGCAAAATCCTCTATTTCCACTAGTCTCAAAATATTTTAAGGCACTTTATTCAAAGACCATTTTCAGTAACTAAAATCCATTCTGACAAATGAATAATTTACAGTTCTTTAAACAGAATCATTATGTCTGTCTGTTGGGCTAGAAAGAGTTTTGTTTGCTGCTAAGATGGAAAGTGTCCTAAAAGAAATGCATTTTATGGAAAACCCAGAAAATTTTCCTGAATATTACATAAGAAAAAGTTGCTTGAGCACCGGGAAAGTAAAATCTGAACTCTGATGGACTGAAAATTGCCATGTTACTACTAAACATGTGGTAAAATTATTTACTCCCTGTTTTATAGTATATACTGCAGAATACTAGCGGTATCTTCAGAAAATCACTATCTTGGAATTGGATGTGTCATATATATGATATATGGTTTAGAAAAATTTGTGTATTAGAAATATATTGTGTAAAATGAATTAAGAAACTAGTAACTTTGACTGTGATAACCCCAGAAAGCACAGGTGTGTCCTGCACAGAAACTTACTTATCAGACCCATTCTTCTTGAAACAATAAGCCTGGCCAAGGAACATTTACACCAGAAAAGAAGTGGCTGGACGGGAGATGGCCCATCATCACCGCCTCCTACCGGCCATCAACACCTGATATAAATCTGGAACCATGGAACACGGCAATCAGGAGTTCCAGAAAATCTATACAACGACTTGGGCCTTGCGAGGAAATCCTGTCAGAACATGAATGGAGGGTGGCAAATTGGACTTACATATGAACACTATACAAAACACACAATGAACTTGCCTGAGGACACAAAAAACCCTATAAAAACCAGACCCTGGAGACTGTACGGTGTGGATAGGGCGGACCAGTCTCTCGGAGGCTGTCTCCCTACCACCCGCACCGGTGTTGGTTCTTTTATTGTGGCTTTTTCTAATTGGTTATGCGATTGTTTTAATAAATTGTTGTTAATAATTTCTGATTTCGCTTTTCATTTATATCAGATGGACACAAGGAATTTGAGCAAAACACTACTAATAGAAACTTTTGATTAAGTCTCTGTACTTTCTGTAAAGTAACCTCCTAATGCAGTTAAGATATTTGATCACCAAGAGGAAGTCACTTGAGCAATATACAGTGAAGCAGTCTAAAATACAATCAACAGAGTGAACAAGAGGCTTATTCCTCATTCAAGAATTTCTTCATAGCAACCTTAATTATTTTGCTCTTACATATATCTATGGGTAGTATCTATATATCTATATATCGATATATCTAGATATCTCTATAGATATGTATCTATGTATCTATATATCTGTATCTCTATCTTCAGAGTTCTTCTGTACCTAGATCTCCAAAATGCTTGTCCAGTCCTGTGCAGAAATGATGCAGGCTGAAGACCTATAGAATTTAATTTTATGTATGGGAATGCACAAAGGTAGACCAAACACAGACAGCTGCAAGCCTCTGTACAAAACAATAATGTTTGTGGCTGACAGGTGAGTAAAACTGAATGACTGAAAGAGATTCAGCTGTCAGACGCTGATGTTTGTGCTTCTGCCCATTCCATTCTCTGTTAACTTTGCCTCAGCATGGTAACACATATACAACAAAAAGGTGAAAGATTCAGTTCTAGGGCACCATCCTCTGGGTTTTTATGGCAGTTGAACTGTGATGTTGATATTCTCAATTAAATATCCATTTAATGTCCTCTGAAAGAGGTAAAGCTTCAGAACAGAGAGAAAGGATTCCCTGCTTCATTGAGTTTTGAAGGATGGAATGAGCAGATTACATAGATTCAAAGGATGGTTTTGGTAGGTGACCTTAAAGATCATGTAGTTCCAACTCCCCTTCCATGGGCAGGGGCAGCTTCCACTAAACCAGGTTGCTTAAAGACTCATCCAACCTGGCCTTGAATGCTTCCAGGGATGGGGAATTGACAACTTCTCTGGACAACCTGTTCCAGTGCCTCACCACCTTCATAGTATAAAATTTCCTCCTAACATCTAATTTAAATCTACCCTCTTTCAGTTTAATGCCATTGCATGTGGGTAGACAGTGTCAAAATTATAAATTCTGCTGACCTGAGGGAAATTAAGTCATCTGTTCTTCCTTTTAGGCAATATCCTACATACATTTTGAGTATCATTGTTAAAGAACCTGTGAAAAGAATGCAAAAGATCCTTAATACAATGGGTGTCACTGTGCATCACCAAAGCTGTCACATCAAGAGCAATGGGGGAAAGGATGGTAAAAAAAGAAGAATCCCAAATAACAATTACTGGAGAGGGTGGTCAGCAATGCATAAAATTAATCCAATAAATAGCAGACAAAAAAAAGTACTTTTCCTCCTCTCCCAGCTTTGTAAATATCCTAATTATGAGCTCATACATGCCATGACTGGAATTTGCTACTGAATTCACCCTGTCACATACAAGTGCTCTGGAATGTCAACTTTATTTTTGAAAAGAAGTCGTCTGACTCATCTAACTGCAGAGGGCTAGCTAATAATACTCAGTTGACTTTTCAAAGAGCCTGGAACAATGGTTCTGATAGGGGCTAATTGCCTCGATCACCACATTCACGGCTCTCTGAACCTGCTGCTCTGCAAGTTAATTATTTTTCAGTGTAAGACAAATATTCAGTGTGGAGAGAGTTCATTCCACTATGGCCAGATGCCAAACATCTGCTTCACAGCTCTGTTTCATTCTGTTATTTTCTCTGTTCCTTTTCTTTTCCACTCCCCGCCTTGAATTTTATTTCCTCTTTTACTTTTCCCTATTGCAACCAAAAAATATGGTTCAAAAAAGAGTGGGGACAAATATCCATTTTTTAAGCAGAACGTAAGTAGAACCAGAACTTCAGATTTGGCTTCTACACAGCCCAGGAAATAGAGATGCAAGAATGGGTCTGGCTGAGATGCTGAGACACATGACTTATGGGTAAAGTAATCTCTCCTGTAATAATAAGATCGTGTTGATGTTTTAAAGTGACAAACTATCCTTATTTGGAATTAAAAAAGCAAAATCTACAGTGGAATGCATGACCATCTTCAGCTGTTATACTTGAGTGCTGAAGACTTAACACAGAAGATAACTGTTTCCTACTGTGGGACTTCTTAGGTGTCCAAAATGCCTGAAAAATTCTTTACATAACTAGACAATAATTCAAGAACATATTTTTAACCCTGACTTGTAAAGATCACAGGCCGTATTAAAAGATGTGACTTCAAGAGGTGGTGGAGTGCCTGAAGCTTGCCCCTGAAGATTTGACACAAATTATATCAATTTTTTCAACCATTGCAAAAAAGTTCTTGCTGCAATTTGCCTAAGGAATGCTTCATTCTCTCCTGAAAATTTCAGGACAAAAAGTCCCTTTCTGAATGTTGTCCCAGTCTCCCTTTCTGACAAACTGGGCTATTAATTGTGACAGGATCTAACTTGGGAATTATTTATTACAAATTTAATTTTTGAAACTCACTTCCAGATACATTTGTAGTTACGAATCATCCATAGATTCCTTCACAATTCCGAGCTTTCTTAACCCCCGAAGTTCTCGATACAGATACGTGAGCAAATGCAGCTGAAGTTTGTAGCAGATGGTGGCAGCAAAGCACTTTGCAAGGTATGAGGTTCAGTGGTCTGTGTGTGCATCCAGCAGTCTCACTGCTCATCCTGTGTTTTGCTTTCAAGTACCACCTATGCTTAGGAGTAAATATTGCACTGCATTTGTTCTAGCAGGAGGAAAAATAGCGAGCACATGGTTTATTGCTTGTTTCTCAGACAAAAAAAACCCACTCTGTTGGTGTTGGGTGTAAGTCATAACACCGTAAAGTAAAACACAAGGGAGAAAAGGGTAAATAAAAGCAAACAAAACACACAAGTAAATTTACACATGGTAAAATAAGTTTGTAATCCCCGAGAGAGTGAGAAATTTCTTAGGTATTTTTTTCTAGGTTTTAGAATGAATTCTAACATAGACTGAGGCAATAAGTATTATTTTTATAACTAGCACTTTTCTCAGTATCATTGACATAAAAATGATTGCGCTGACAAAAGAGGCAGGTCACTTTTTGTGCACTTGCTAGGGCTCAGCTGCAAGTCAAGAATCAAATCTGAATCTAGAACCTGTAGGGCATAGAAGATTTTCATTATTTGTAGATGAGATTTCATAGTTTAAGAGGCTGAAGATGGATGGCCCTGTTCAGTACTGTTGCTCTGCATTATGCTACAGCTCCACAACTGTGGGCAAATAATTAACAGCAAGGTCAGATATTGCCTAGGAGAGACTTGAAAATGGATTCAGCAGAAAAGCAAAGCAAAGGAAAAGTAGTATAAAATTATAGTAAAAAAATAAATAGAGAAAAGAAGAAAAAAAAATAAAAGTAAATTTAAAAAAAGAGAGGAGGAAAAAAGGAAAACAGCACTGAAAGCAGCTAGATGACCTGAAAACCAAATACAGTTCGTAACATATTGCACTAACATGGGCCAAATTAATTTTTAGTATTTCTTTCCAGTTACTATGAAGATAACTGGCTTACCAGTAGCTGAGATTATTTGAATTTCTGTTGGGTATGAGAGTGAAGTTTAGATTTGAACTTCAGAAAAAAATCTCTGATTCTGCAAACAAATTTCCTGTGACTGCACATATGTGTTGGCACAAAGTTTTCAGGAGTTCAGGGGAACTGTGTGAGATCCCCATTGGTCATGAAGAAGAAATTGGAGGTCTAAGACAGCCTATACTAATTAATCAATTAAGTGTGTGTATATAATTTCCCAATTACACTGTCTGTTCATCTGCACTCATCAAATTTCACTGTATTGTCAAAAAAAGATCAAAAGGCCTTGTCACCTTCATGGAGTGAACTCCTTGAATCCACCTGGGGTTGCCTGTGTCCCTCTGTCTTCTAATTTTTCCTACCAAGCACAGACACTCTCCTTCCTGTCTCTCATCCCCTGCATTTTAAGGATGCACTGACAATCTTCACACACACTTTTGATGAAGGGTCTGGGCCATCTCCTTCCCAAGATATCTGATGCTCTAGTACTACCAGTACCCATTTCTAGGATCAGTGTTTATCTTGCTTTCCCTTCTCTACCTCATGAATATTTCTGCTGATCAGTTCCTATCATATTGTCCCTTCCTCCTCCAGCATACTGTATCCCAATCTCTGACAGGATTTCAGTGGGTTTGTGCAATTCTTTTAGTTGTTTTTTTTAATTACAGGTGGAAAATGTCATATAAAGTATCATTACAGACAACTTTTCTGAGACCACTGAGATGATGGGAAGTGTGAATTATCTTGGACATGCAGAACTGCATCAGTTCATTCTTTGGTCTGTGGGCAGTGACATCAAACCAGCTATTTACAACAGTCACAAGGTCTGGTGAGCCAATCCAAGACAAAAAAAAAAAAAAAAAGGTTCCTTGTGGTCTTCTGCTCTGTGCTTCAGATTTCTTTTGCAGATGAGCAACGTCCTTCTGACTGCAGCTCAGGTCACTTCCATGTGCCTTGGGGTTGGTGAGGCACACAAATGTGCATAAATGGCATAAAGACAGAGTGATCCATTCAAAATCACAAAAACTGACTTTGGTTGTATACTGATGAAACTCTCCTACATCTGAAAGTCTGCTAGAGGTGTTTGAATATATCCATTCAATTAAATAGAACTAAGTATTATCTCTCTGTAGGTGGCCCACTTTAAATTCTCACCATGCAGTCCCCTCCATGAAAAAGGCTGCCTTGAGTTGTGACTCACACACTGTTTTCTTTGAGCTCTAAACAGTCTATCCAAAGAAATTTGTTCTTTCCTTTAAACTACTGTGGCTTTGATAGCCTCTGCACCGTGACTTTAAATACCCAGTATGTCAAGAGAAAATATCCCCATCCTCTATTTCCCCACTACTTCTGCACTTGCACAGGTAGCAGCCATGATCCCTGCACAGCCACCTCTGATATACAAGGGCATCTGGGGTAGCTGTCACCTAAGCTTAGTGTAAGTCATCTCTGCTGAAAAAATCAATAAACTAGTGAGGAAAAAAAGCTACTCTGAGCACAAATAGTAAGTTTAAAAGCAGAGGAGTAAAATATGTCAAATCTTTCTTTCATCATTATTATGCCTAACTGCAAAAACAAGCATTTGAAAATCAAGCTAAAAGCATACACTTCTACCCTACTGTTCCAGTAAAGACCTCAGGAAAACCACGAAATCTTCCAAAATGATAGTAGCAGAGGGCATTTCATGGGATTTTATTAAGAATGTATACATGTACCATTTTATCTAGTATGATAATACATCTAGACTCAGTGAAAATCCATAAACACCAAGGACAATATGCTTTAAACCTTAGTGTTCCTTATTCTTAGCTTATATAATTTCATTTTGTACTTATAGATTCGTCTGTTCAAGGATGACAACTTTTCTTAAATTCTAAGTGTAGGATATGCATACATAGTTCATATAATGAAAAAAACAAGATTAAAATAAATTGTAAAGTAGCTAGGAAGAAATTATAATGAAACTAAAAAAAAACAAACAACACCACCACATCTATTTTTAAATAGAGTTGGCAGAAAATAATTCCAAAGTATAGAAACCAGAATTGGACATTGGTAATGCACTCAGTCAGTACCTGGAACAACTCAGACAGAAATGAACCAAAGTGTTTCAGATAGCTACAGTTAAAACATGCCAGATACCCTGGAGAAATCCCAGAACACAGCCACAACTAATGAAGCTCAATGATGCAATTTTACATGGTTCAAAAAAATGTCACATTTGGGGATCTCTGAAGTCTTGCACCTGGATGATGCAGTGTAACCTATTACCATATTGACTCTTTCAAGTGCCATGGGGAGGAAGCTTAAAATCTGATACATACCTAAAAATAGAGCTAATCTAGAGTCCCTAAATTAGGCCGTATAGCTTTAGAAATGATTAGACTAATTATTATCTAAAACATCATGCAAAACATACAGGTAGTCATGTCACTTAGAGTTGTCAACAGAAATTGGTAAAGATTTACAAGGTAACAATTAAATTCCTAACTGAGAATGACTTGAATGTCATTAAACTCTCCACAGCAATAGGCCCTGCTGAGAACCTTTGCAGATAGTGACTAATAGGGATAAAAAATATTTGCAAGAACCTAGGATGAATTCAAGTTGCCCTCAAAAGAAAAGAAAGGAAGGAAGAGAACAGCATTCCTTTTTTCTCTTTGAAAGCTGTCATGCTCTCAGTAAACATAGCTGCTTTTTTTTTTCCTTGGTACTGCATGTTCCATCTTTCTCAATCTCAGCATCATTATGGAGAAAATTCACACACAGAAAGCATTTTCTACACAAGAAAGAAAAGACTTGTTTTCTGTGGGCAAAGACAGACAACTGAGTGGTGTGGCATAATTATAAGCAGCCTATTTTTGAAGATTTGAAGGAAATGACAGATTTTTTTCTTATTTAAGGAGCAGAATCTGCTGTAAGACTGTGACAAATTTCCTGCAGCTGCAATGAGGAAAATATGCATAGCTCTGAAGTATTATGGACCAAATGTTGTGAATGATTTCAAGGTCATATGTTCTGAGTGATACTTAGCCTTTGACACAGTGTATGGGTATGGACAGGAACAGAGCAAGACAATTCTAAGCTGCATTACTGCGGTGACAAATTGATATAAAATATTTCTGATCTGTAAACTTTAAAATTGTTAAAGGAGGTATTATTAAAATTATTATAGCAGTGAGGAACTTATATGGTGCTTTCTGTCAGGAGATTGAAATACTCAGTACTTCTTTCAAACTTATTAGCTCTTATTAGCTATTAGCTCTTACCAGAAAAATATCTCCTTAAGGTATCCTTATTTTGTTAACAAAGTCTTAACAATGCTTCAATTCCGAAGGGCAAATTATTTATGTATTTAATTAGCTATTTTTTAATCCTCAGCTTCAGGAGCCCTGTGGTTATAGGCAAGGTAAACTTAAAATGATACTAAGGAAGGTTTGACCTTCAGTGGAAATCCTGAACGTCCTGAAACAGAACACACTACCGCGTGTTGTTTTCAGATCAAAGCAGCACCTTATGATTACAAAAGTTGTATTAGTGATATTTATTCCTTTGAGACTGGAGGGCTTGTTGCTTTTCTAACTACTCCCTAAGAGACTACCAAATACAGACTTGGTGGTCATGAGCAGGGCATGGCATACATGAGACATTATTATCAGCAATGAGTGTAAATAATACTCCATGTAATAGCAGCATTCCAAAATTTACATAAAATAATTTCATTTATTGTACAAAATACACTCTTAATTCTATTATACCTTTATAAATCTGGAAAGGTTTCTGCAGAGGTGTTCATGATTTTAAACTTGATTCAATCCTGCACAGGCAAATAATGTGTTCCCTGTTCTCATCAAAATAGCAAAAAGTCCAGGATGGCACCAGAAATGACTATCTCTACACAGCATGGATATTGCACCNATACTACAACCCAGGACACTGATAGATGAGGTGTGAAGAAAGGATGTTCCTTCCTCTAACAATGTTCCAAGAAGGACCCTGACCTTTATTTGGTTGAGACAGAAACCAGGGTGAAGAAGGATGGAGTTCTTCCTGGAGGAAATGCCTTTGGTAACTCTGAACAAAGTACCAAATCTTCTGTGAAGGGCAGATTTAAAACCTGTACTTGTATTAACAGTGAGTTAACTTAGACATTTCCCAGCACAGGATACCAGCTGCTATTAAATTCCTTTGCAATGCACTTTAAGTTGTAGAGGGATGCTAGGTGACAGCACTATGGGACCCCATGGGAGCTGAAATGCTGGTATTACAAACTTTCCTTGTGCCCCTTCTGGCACCTACACTATCTATGTCTCATTCACCCATTTTTGAAGGTAGTTGCATTCCTGTTTCCCCAAATAAGAAGCTAAATGCATTGAAGTTTGCAGAATTTTTGAATGCCAGGGTCATATAAGTGGTTTGTCTAGAAAAAAAAGAAAAGGTCCCTACCTTTTAGGGAAAAGCTATGAGTTCTGATGCAAAGACTACCCATTCAAATGTGGTAAGAGATGAAGTGTTTTATGCTAAACAATTCAGCAGGAGAATGTGTGGGGCAAGAAAGCATTCTACTAATTAGTGAGTAATTAATTCAGAGTGTAATTTTCTCCCACTGAGAACAATGTACTTGTCTCAGTAGGACCTTTAGAAGAATAGGAAATAATAGGCTCTCATAATTGCAATAGGTAGGTATCCACTTTGGTGCTCAAATGCTTAATTACTTTCTTGCTTTCCTGGAGTTAAATCTATACTTAGGCAGCTGCAAAAGTTCTCCATTCTGAAACCATTACTGCAAGTGTCAGTACTCAATAGGCAGTTCTGGGGTGAGGAGGTCTCCTTGCATCATGAGGGAGGCTATCTTTCAAGCCAAAATTTATTTTAATGTGAAGAGAGCAGCTTATAAAATTTTGTCATTGAGAGAGAGAAAGAATAGCCAACAGCTATGGTAGGAATTACTGCTGATATCCCTGCTTTTTCTTTCAGAGAGGAGTAGAAATTGTAGGGAAGGATGACTGTTCACTACTGGATGGAAAGTGAATACACTCTGGGAAATATGCATACATATTCTGGGCATTTTTGGACAAAAAATATTTGGAAACACAAGAGTTTACTACTGTGAGACAACTGTAGCAAGTGGACTCACACATAAACACATTGAAATCATATTATCAGTAAGTCTTAGTCAGTTGTTCTGAAGGCTTCTAGTGCCATCATATTGACATATGTGTAGGTCCCAGGCTTATAAGTTTGTTTCCTTCCAGAACTTAACATTACCAGGAAGTTCTTACAAGTTTGGAGGGATGTTGGCATGACTATGAACTATTATATAAAATTTTATTCCTCTAAAAACTGCTGATAATCTACATTGATCAAAGAAGATGAAACCATACATTTGGAGGTCATGTATTACATGATATGATAGAACTACACAAGCTACCTGTGAGCTGCCCCACCTTGCACTTCAGTTCTCCCCAGGAATACACTGTAGTAATAGCACTGCAATATTTTCACAAGAACAAAAATTCCATCTGGAATTATTACACATCCATTAAAAATATTTGAGCCTATATTTAGTAGGGACATGGAGTGAGCATCCCACTTCATGGGAGGCTTTGCATACAACTTCTGTACAGAAGCTCTCAGAATATTAACATGAAGAAAAAGTATCTCCTTGGAAACACAAATGTACATATGAACATGATACTGAGCAAAACAAATTATCTGATACTAAGGATATGAACAACTGGGAAAGGCCATGGAGTTTTTCTGGGGGAAAAATAGTTGGCTGGATGGTAGCCTAGTTTGATAGCTCTTCTGAAGTAGTCTACAATTTCTCCAGTTGTATCCATGTGCCTCACACAGCTGTTTGAGGAGCATTTAACTGGACTCCTGCTGAGTTGTGGCTTTGAAATGCTCTAAATGTGAAACCTCTTTATGAGTCACAAAAAACACCTTCATGAGAAAGGAGGTCAGGCTGAGGCAATCTAGCAATAGGTTTCGTCAGACTTAGCTGAAGTATGTTATTGTACATTTAACGGGTTGTGTTTTATTTCTGCCCTTTTGGTTTAGGTTAAGTGTAAATGCTTCTCTAATAAAGTCAGCAAAGGTCATCTTGAAGCTATTATTGTCACAAGGAAAAGTACAAGAAGCAACAATGTGCCTGAACTTGCTAAAGCTGTCTACTTTTGGCAAATCTTGGTATTTGGGCCTATCCAGTATTTCCTAGTACCAATCCATAGGTGTTTTAGACCACTGAGAATTGTTTTTTCCCTTCTTATTGTGGTACTTGTCAGAGTTAAACTAATTTGTAATATATTATTCTATGTATGGCAGTATGTTTATAAAAGAAAGTAACAGCTCTCAAACCATGGTATCATGCTTGCATATTGAGTTTTCTTCTAAAGTAAGATTGAAAAAAGGGGTCCACAAGGAACACAAGTTAGCCAAAGTACTTTCTGCTGTACTGAAAGGTGTTTTAACAGTACATTGATGGGCTCTTAAATGTAAGTGCTAAAATTTATTTTTATTTTTAATAAGCCCAGACTTTGAAGTGACAGGAACTGACAGTTGTTACAGATTCAGCTGCAATTGTTGGACTAACTGCTTACAAGGAAAGGTTGACTTCTCTGAAGCAGGAAAGTATAGATTAAAATAAGATACTCATTTTAAAGGAAATTACCTTTTCTACTAAGAACTACAACCTCATAGCCATATCAGTGGGGAAATAATGGCATCCTTGGTACACTGAAATGTACAGAAATGTAGAGAAAAAAATAATAGAAGGTCATGAGGTCTCTTTCACACACTCGTTAACACAGTCTCATCATCAGGATGTTATTGCCTTGATGTTATTGCACACAAGAACTGAATTGGCCTGGTTTTGACCCTGCAAGTAAATGCAAAGGTTTTTTTATTACAGTATCCTTCAACTCATTGTGGAGTTCTAAGTGAACGTTATTATTGTTCTACATGAACAGGCTTTTTTTTTTCTCTGAAATAATTAAATTGTTTTCAAACACAGGGAGACTGATAAGATTTTCACTGTCTTTTGCTGCAATGAATGCTAACATACAGGAGGCAGATGTACAATGATTATTGCTTACTATTTCAGCTGTGTCATCTACTTAAAAAATTCAGGTTAATAAAAAAACCTGCATGTAAGGTCATGTTCCAAACAAAGACAATTAATCCTATTTGGAGAGCTAGTTTTAATGATTTACTTCTGTATGAATGAAATACATTGATTAGAGTCTGTAGTTTTGGATTTGGAGTCAAATAGGTAGGAAACTTAGGTAAAGAGGGTTGTAGGAGTAGCTAAAAGACAAAATTCTCAATGCTGCAGTGTTACCTCAGTGAAGCCCAATCAATGTCACATTCTCTTGATTAAATTGGTATCTGTGATAGGCTCTGAGGTGTATGGTTTTGGTCACAGTAATTTTACTGTCTTCACTTTCAAACTCCATTCCATTTTGCCAATTGATTTATGTAGTTAATGTACATTGCCATGCAACAAACAGGCATTAAAAAATAGATCTTGAAGCACTAAGTAATTTAATATTAAATAAAAATTAGTGCCCTGAAAAGCCAAGTTTTCATATATAGATTAAGTTTAATGCAAACCCTCAGCAATGTGGTTAAGATATGGCTAAAATATTTGTCAATCTGTTGTCTGCATTCAAATCTGTTATGCAAAGCTGTATTTATGAAGTGTATAATAGAGTACTATACTATGCATTTATTTTGGTTAACCTTGGACAGACGTATACTGAACATAATACAGTTCCACATTTGAAGACTGCATCAGAGAAATAAATGTTAGTTAATGTTGCACATTTTTTCTTAATGACAATGCAAACAGGTTTAAGTATTCATTGCAGTGTAATAGTACACTGCTATAGCTGAGCTCTTTGTTACTCTTTAAAAAGAAAAAAAAATCCTATTTTATAAACAATTGTTAGTCAGACGTGGTCAAACTGCTGAAANCGTGGTCAAACTGCTGAAATGAAATGGTATATATATATATATTTTTTTTTTATTATTTTTTTATTTTTTTTTTTTTAACAAAACATCTTTTTGAGATGTACTGACCAATTCAGCAGAGATTATTACAGGCTTAAATAACACACATTTTGAGATTTTGAGCAAGTAGTATTAGAAATTCACAACTGAAAAGGTTTCAGATTTTGTTCTAAATTCCCAGTTGTTGTTTATATTGAAACTCTTCTAATGCTCCAGATTTGTTGTCATTTACAGATTCATGTTTCGTACCTAGAAACTCTTCTGTATGCACATGGAGAGGCCTGTCTCATGAAAGATCCCTTCCTGCACTGTGTGGTGGCATCACCTAAGCCCTTTTGTAAATTAATCCAAGTACTGAAGATGAGTAAGTGACCAGGGGTCATAAACACATGGGCTAAATCCCAGATAAAGAAACTTCAGGACTGAAGCTTCTGCTTTAGTTCAGAGTAACAGATTTGCATAATGTCATTCTTTGGCAATTATTATTGCTTAGGCTTTTTTCATTTCAGTTTAAATTTCATACTCTTCCTATGAGAAGTCACAAAGGAAATCCTATGCAGATCCTCTGCAAACAAAGAGGTATTTTAAAGCCAGGGCAAATTTCTGCTATTTTCTTTTTGCAGACAGGATGTATTATACATGCATTATTGTTTTCCTGGCCTCCTTAACTAGGTTCAAGTCAACCAAAAAAGCGCTCTGCTTTTAAATCCGAAGAGTAGCAGTACAAATTCACTTTTTAACAGTAAGAAGCTATGCCAATTTTTTCTTATGATCTTTTGTTTAATTAGCAAGATTCATTACAAATGCAGATTCTTTTCTTTAGTGAAAAAGCAAATGAGTGCATATTTCTTATTTCCTGGGATAGCAGCTCTTCTCTCCTAGTTCACTCTTGCACAAACTTCCATATCAGAAAATGCATATTGTCTTAGCATAGACTCTATGGTGTAGACATTCACTAGTAATAATGTTCTATGTGTCTTTATTTTTCAAGTGTCATGTAACACTTGAAAAATAAAAATACACTTTATTAAAGACTCTGAACCACAAAATCCTCTAAAATGTGTCAGGTAAAACCATACTTGGGACTACAAAAATCGGAAGTGAATGCTTTTGTAAAAACTCTGAACTGAATATTGCTGAGCTTTACAGTTGAAAGAGAAATACTGTGGATACACTGCTACATCTTATATTTCCAAAGTAACACATCAGCAAAGCGTCAGTGTATTAATGAGTGTTTCACAGCTGCAGTATTATAACTGGAGAGGCAAGAAATACATTAGAAAGACACATGGGACACATGGCTGAATAAAGATATCTTCTGTAAGGAGACATTTAGCTATGTGAGGATTCAGTTCTCCTATACTTAATATGTATAGTTTTTGAGGAAGTTGTGACAGAAATTAGGGGATGTTCAAATTCCAGTTTATACTTATAATCTAAATATCTTTTGAAACATGCCTACATGGAAAAAATACCTAAAAAATGTTTTCCCCAAATTTAAAGACAAATCTGTATTAGTGGTCAGATCACATCTGCTTATTTGATATGAGTATTTTTTAATTTCCTCTCTCCTGAAAGTAATTTCTTTTTTTTTTTGCAGGTCAGGATCTAAGACACCAGATGACTTCACCCATATTGAATAACAGCAGTTTACTTTGGGTTTTTAAATTTAAAATTTAACACAGCCTTTAATACAGTGAGGAAACAATGCAAAGTCAGAAATTAATTCTGAAAGTTAGATATATAGATACAAATATTTTGTTAAACACCCTTTTGGGTTTTTTCTTGATTACTCACTTGTGCTGCTGTTCAGTGTCCAAACATCTCTGTCACTCTGCCTTCTTTCGTCTCCATTCCCACACAAGTGTCTCTGCCCATTGCATCCTATTAGAAAATCTTTCCTTTTCTTTTTGTACTGGGTGATCTCGCCTCCCTCCAATTAGACCATAAGGGAATTCTAAACATAATAATTGGCATTACTTTTAATGGCTATAGTTATCTAGTTATAACTACTGCTATATGAAAGAGTTTGTAATTTGGAGCATTTTTAGAAGTACCTCACTTGCTCAACTAGCAGGCAAGTAATATAGCACATAGTCATTTGCTATAGATCTGTGTTAGATAGTTTACAAAAATACCTAAGTAGGAGGTTTCTACTTTCTTGTTCTTAACCATTTTTTCCTTTTCTGCTGCCACATCACCAGGGATGGAAAATAAATGGTCTGTCCTGGGTAATTTAGAGAAATTCACATAAGCTGATTCCAAGTTGCCTAATATTTTTAAACTTTTTCTGCTTTTTTGTGGTCATTTTATAAGGAATTAAAAAAAAAAAGTCCGATATTCTCTCAAAATCATGACGGCAAAAAGGCATGTATACAAATGAAGTGCAGAAGCTTCCAAATCAGAGACAAATGTATAATATTAATAATAATCTATAGCTTTTGAATCCAAAGCATTTATGCTGTGTGCCCTCTTCATTTCTCCATGTGATTAAATTCCCTCATTAGAATGAAAGCCATTTATCATCCTCAATGTACAGATAATGTGATGATTGATGGCTTTGCAACCAGCTGTATAATATGCAAATATGTGACTTTTTAATATTTTACAAAACACAGCATGCACGCATGGTTGTTTTAATCTCTTTAACACTCACATTATGAGCACGCCATGTAACATTATCGCAGTAGGGCCACTGGACTCTCTCTTATCAAAACAGACATGATTCCAATAACAATCCAGCATAAAGATTTTTGGAGTTTTTTTCTATTGGAATTTTTGTAGTACTCTTCAGTAGATGCACTATAAATGGAATGTGTCTCCAGCACAGATGCAAAAACATCATCATTACCATGAGTAGGTTCATTAAAACGTTCCATGTTATTAAGACCCTACATACTTACATTTACTAAAGACCTGAAAAATCCTGCCACCAGATAGGGGAGATGTTATATTTCTTTCTCACCTTACTTTTGCTGCTGATTTTTACCTCCTAGAGCAATGTGGGGAACAGATGCAAGGACAGCATAGAGCCTGTGAAATGAAGTCTGTGGCTAGTGGGAGGCAGCCACTGCCCCCACCACAGGGATGGGCTATAGATAAAGCTTCACTCTCAAAAAACAAAGGAATAGGAAGATGACTTTATGGACCCAGCCCTTAAGAAACTTGCAATTTTCATTTGGATTGGGAAGTGGTAAGAAAACAAGAAGGTAGAAAAGCTGGAGAGGTCTTGTTCACATTTGTCACATCTCTGATGTCCAGGAGAGGAGCCACAAAGTCAATGATCTAGTCATGAGGAAATGCCTCTTATGACAGACCAAAACGTATGTCATAATTCAGCAGTCCTTCATCTTTGGAACAAGAATTCTGGACATTCATCCTAGTTTCCTCCCATTTTATCTTTCATGGTTCATCCCAGTAACTTCAAGAAAAAATTAAGAAACAAATTAGCACCATAGACTAAATGTAATCATGGCTGCTAATGAATTATTCCCTTCCCCTCTTTCATATCCTGTTTTTTTATTTTTTATTGAAACTCAGCAGCCCTTGACACACATATTCAAAGTGGTTTGCTTTTATGGAAATAACAAGAGTTTATGAATTAATTTTACTGAGATTTACTACAGAACTCCCTCTGAGATTTCAGGAATCTCTATGTATTTTTAAGTATTTTTCACTCCCCTTTTCTACAAGGAATTCATCATGACTTCTAGCTTTCTGTCAAAGAGGGAAATATTAGTCTCTTACTAGAAGATGAAACCTGATTTTTATAGACGTAGACATTTTGCTTTTGACTGTTACTGCAAACTTCACTGTGACATTATTTGAACATCCATTTCTTGTGATGGATAGAGACTTTCATTTACAAGAGAGTGGGGGATTGGTGGGACTCCCATGTGACAAAGCACTCACAAAGGCCTGTTCTCTCACTGCAGTGAGATTTACTTGAAATGATATTTTG
The DNA here is from genome assembly GCA_013399915.1 of Illadopsis cleaveri. Lineage (NCBI taxonomy): Eukaryota > Metazoa > Chordata > Aves > Passeriformes > Timaliidae > Illadopsis > Illadopsis cleaveri. The sequence goes on along the minus strand of VXBB01004568.1, from coordinate 505,892 downwards.
ACACAAACATATCCCCAAATGTATATGTTGTACAAGAACACCTTGAAATTCCTTCTACTCAGTATGAATATGACTTGCAAAACTGTCAGTTATGTTCTCAAAGAAGAATCTGCCTCACATCCCCTGTTGTTCCTGTCAGAGTGCACACGGGGCAGACAGGAAGATGGTGTCCTTAAGACCATTTTACATAAGGCGGTGACTCAGGCACCTTATTTTCCTATTCAGTGGCCATAGAGCTATATTCAACCAAAGTTTTGAAAAGGTTTTATCCAGATTCCTCAAGATAATGTCTGGCTGGAGCCTTCTGTTAAGGCAAGACTAAGCAGAGATCTGCCTGTCACCAGAGGTTGGGTTGAGATGGCGCTTTCCACCTCTGTCCACTGAGAAATCCTTAGTCCTTGCATGTGTGCAATGAAAAGCTAGCTTTGATGTCAAAGGATTATTCAATGGCACTGGATACTTTTTGAAGTTTGTGGTGGATGGTTATCACATTTGTAACTTTACCAGCTGCCCTGCATCTTGCAGCTTTGTAGAGGGTCTGCACACCTGAGCCTGTGACTTGCCACACTTACCCCGATGTCATATGCCTTCCTACCTCTCACAACACAGTCTTTATCTGCTGCTTTCTGAAGAGGGTGAAAAAACGAAGAGTGAAGAAAACAGAAATGCAAGAATCTAGTATTCTTATATTTTTCCAAGTAAAATATCTATATTCACCATACGGACAGTGACATTACAGGGCTCTCAATCTTTCATGATTTGTAGGGTCCCTTGCTTAAGTGTGATTTTACCTCCAGGTGGACAATGGGTAATATTCAATACTGTATTTTTCTTAAAAGGTTAATCTGGCCTTCTTGAAGGAAAAAAAAAAAAGGAAAGAAAGAAAAAAGACTCATGAGCAGGCAAAATAACTTAGGGTTGAACACTAACAAATCATTTACTTTTCTGCAAGACATTCAGCAATTCTGATTTGTCTATGTTGCAAGGAAAGGCTTTTCTACACTTTTCTTTCTCAGTTTAGCATGTAAGTTGTACACTGCATTTTTTACAGTTTGAGAATTACATCATCCAAACCCTCATTCTTCTACACTGATTCTGTACTAGATATGTCATTCTAAAACCAAGAACAGCAGAGTGACATCTTTATATGTTTCTTGTTCCTCTCACTGACCTTGTGAGAGTGGTGGTAAATTGGTAAAATTTCGTAATGTTTTGTGTTTCGCTTAGCCCCACCTATAAATGCACTTAGCACTACCTATTTTACCTAGTACTACCTATGAGACCTATAGTCTTAGCAGGTCATCAGATTTTTTTTTAAATCTTCTTTTTCCTTAAAAAACCAAATGATATACATGCTTGTTAAGAAAAAAAACCACAACAAAAACAAAAAAACCCCAAACAACAAAAAAACCAAAACTGAACCAACTCACCAAACAATGAAATAATAAATGACGAAAAAAACCCCCAAACAAACTAAATGTAAACCAAGAAAACACCAATCCTCTAATTTTTTATAATTTTCACTGGAACATTTGTGCATAAGTATGCAACTGTACCCTTATAATTTAGAAGGTACAGCAGAATCCCATCTTCCTTTGATCAAGACTTAAAAAGTGAAACCTTTATTTTATTTATTTATTTATTTATTTATTCATTCTATTTTATCATTCAGTGACTGTTATCCAAGGGATGGCACATTGAAATAATGCTGATTAGACTGTGACCTACTAAGTAGACTGACTAAGGGTAACAGACAAATGACAAATGACTGCATGCTTTCTCCCTTTTTTTGTATGAAACAGAGATGCAGCTTTTAGGTTTTTTGTAAAATAAACTGCATCATAAAGCAAAGCAGCATATAAACCCCACTTTCTTATACAGGCATCACTACAGATTAAACTGATTTCAGAATATTGTTTTCCTTTTATGATATTGTTGAACTTTTATGACACAAAATCATGAACAACATTTACTTGCTTTGCAACAGGATTTTTTGTGCACTGAAAGAACAGAATTTCCTCCTTTCTGCAAGAAGTGTGTTTATAACACATATATCTAAAATAGTGCCTTCCTAGAACAAAATTTTAGAATACTGACATTAATTGACATTACTGTTTTTCAAATGACAACTCTAAACTGATTTAAAATAGTTATAATGAGGTTGGCAGCACAATGTCAAGTATGCATTATTGAGATAAGATAAAACAACAGAAACTTCCATGAAGACAGAAGGGTACCAGAGATGGTGAAAGGCTGGACTCCAAACTCACAGACCTGAAGCTGCAGCACAGCTCTTTTCTCTGGTCGCTCTACACAGGAGAGAGAAGACAGCAGTAGCACCAAGGTACTGAGAACAAGGCCAGGAGTTGAAAGAGTTGAAAGAGAAAGTTTTAGGGGAAACAAGACCAATCAGAGGACAGCACTATCTAAAGTCCTGCAAGTGCCATAACCTATGTGGAAGTCTTACAAAGATTGAAGCCTCTCATATGGAAGATGTCTAAAAACTTTTACTACAAATATTGATTTAAAAAATTAAACTCAAACCATATCATGACTTAAAGTATTATTGATTGATAAAGATAAATGCACATTTTTCCTTCTTTACAGCCCAAATTAAATGTCATTGATTAATTACATACTAACAGATTATTTGTAATAACATAACCATTTAAAGCATGATAAGAGAAGGATGAATTCTCCCTTCTAAGTCATTAACGTTATAGAACCCCATCACCCTCACGTATCGTTTCCACCTGCTCCATCTTCTTGATCATAAACTAAAAACAACTACTTCCTTTAAACTAAAAAGAGAAGGTAAAACATTCAGAAATGTGTGTAAAATCATATTTTTATTAAGATAATTTTATTCTGTGAACTGTAGGTCATGAGATTGAAAAATATTTAAATATTATGGCTTAAAGCCCATTTTATTTACTAATATTGTTTTGACAAATGTGCCTTTCTTAGTTGTCCCAAGATAAGTGACAATTACAATAAATACATTTACTTTTGACCATCCTTTGAGGTCATTCATTTACTTATATACATTGCCCACTTTCAGTTGAGATTAGATTTTAAATTCAACTATTGTTTTAATACATGTAACATTTAAATTTCCTTCAGAATTCCTTTATTTAGTAACTACCAACACAAGATTTTGCCTCTTGCTTGAGCTTCAGAATACCCAGCTTCTTAATTCATTATTATTTCTAATTGGAATTGTTATGTAAATAACAGCTGAGCCTTCAATTCTCCCAAGATCTCTTGAACAATTTTTATATAGGTAGTCTAGAATGCTGTGACTCTCTTTGTTTAACCATCAGTTTATATTGTAAAACATCAGATGCCAAAGAGAATTCAAGGCAACTCAGAAACGTACATAACTTTAAGTTAAAAGAAAATTCTGAACTTAAGATATGTCATGCTTACTTTTAAACAACTCCCACTCTTCCTCTCCTTCTAAAAGTGGATAAATTCACTTTCAGCACCAACTGATCTGATGTGATCTATTATTAGTCAAAATATCTACATGTATATAGGGAGAGATCTTCAGGAAACACATTCAACCTGGTGGTGTTTGAGGCTCACTGAACATATATTTTAAATTCTTATCCCTGTTTTTAAGTATATATTATTCTATTAGATTTGACTCTATATCTCTATTAGTCTGTCACCCTGCATTAATGATGAGAAACCAGTATGACAATACGAAAACTGGCCTGCAAGGTACCTTGTTCAGATTGGATTAGGCTATCTATAGTCTAAAAATTTGGGACAAACCAATAATTCAATAATACAGACCACTTCTATCTACAGTTGGGTGCAGCCATGATGGTATTTAGCATTATAATAAACCTTCACTACTTGTATATAGAATTTAAACTCTGCGTGAGTTTAAAGAGATTTAGTTAATCTATAATGAAATAATGAAAGGAATAAAAATATAACTATTTTTTTAAAACACACCTTATGTATTAATTAGATTTTGTAAGGCTATGCCTTCTCAGAAACTTTAAATTCTAATTCCAACGTTATTTGGGGAAGAATGATAACCAGTGGAATTCGTCACTCTTGTCTCAAAGTTCAAAAGTGAGGTAAGTGTTTGGTGTTCACACTGTGTTAGGTGAAGTATTTCTGTTCTGCATCCTAGAAACCAGACTACCTAATTGAAATTCTTCAAGTTGTGTCCTATTTCAAATTATAGGATTATACCATCTTTTCATCTATTATTCTTAATACTACCATCTTCCACTCCTGGTGAAAGTCACTGAAGTTTATGGGATTATCACAATGAGTAAGGTTTATTCTTTTAGGGAGAAAGTCTCTAAATTTTTAGTCCTCAAAGTGCTAATTTCTTATTCTATTTTTTACTACTTCTCTCTTTCTGATGCTTCCGATGCTCTTTCAACTTAAAGAACAGGTCTACAAATTATATATTAAAATGTTTGAAGAAAATACTACAGCAAAAACTGTAGGAGTGTAAATAAAAATTACAACCTGAAAACAAACTAAGAAAGAAAGAATGCTTGTGCTTCTATCACTAGAGTTGTTGGTATGGGCACTGACAAGTCTGCTTGAGGCTTCTGAAAACCAGCCCCAAAACTTATGTCATAATATAAAAGCATTTACACTGCTTAGTGCCTTGTTCAGTCATGAGGCCTCTGCCAGGACATTGCTCCATGGTGTGGAGCATAAACTGAAAACAGGACATTGCACCATGGTGTGCATATCCATCAGATTGCCAACTCTGGCCTGCAGTGAATAAACCCTCCAGATCAGCAGTTTTGTGCTACCTGCAAGCTGCTGAGAGGACACTCCACTCCATCTGTGTCAAAATTAAGAGCATGAACCCTATGGATTCCTGAGATACATCAATAGTAACCAAGCACCAGCTGAACTTTGTAGCAGTGTTCACCATCCTTTGAGCCTGGCAGTTTAGGCAATTTTCCACCCACTTTTTATCTCATTTGTGCAGATGTCACCAATTTGGATATATATAAGTATGCTGTGGGAGATCGTGCTGTAAGACTTGTGAATATACCACCTCTCCTGTGCATTTTCCTGCATGTTACTATAAAATGCGGCCCACTCATGCACTCAGATTTCTCCTAACGTTGAACTGTTGTTGAAATCACCTTCCCTCCGTTTAAAAAGGCTGAAAATCTTCTGTAGAGAGAACCAACTGTACAGGTCCTATTCTGTAAAAATTGCAAAAGTTTTTAATGCTTGTAATAAAATTCAACAATGTTAATAATAGCAATTAATTTAATGGCTGATTTTAAAGCAGAACTGATTTAAACTAGTATAAAAGTTTTTTAAAAATAACCCTTTGCAGCACTACCACAATCCTGCTTCCTGGCTTCCATCACTCTCTTGTCATTCTGCATTCCAGACTTCACTTCATCTGCCAGGATCTTACAGAGCTCCCACAAAGAGCCTGACATTTAGTCCTTTCTGCTCAGCTTTTGCCAGTCAACCCTATTCCTCGTCTGAACACTCTGAATGCACTTTGCAAATAGTTGGGTAGTGTCAGGCAGAGTGCAATTGGGAGATTGACTGTTTCTTCCCCTCCAGAAAAGGCTGCAATTGTCCCAAGTGTAACTGTTTGCCTACTTGTCTTATAGCCCATCTATCACTCCCTTGGTGTGGGACAGCCTGAAAACTGTCAGATAATGACTGAACCAGGGCTTTTTTATCACCCCTGGGAAAACACCTGTCAGCTGTTATGTACAACCCAAAGTTCAGTAAGCAAGACGACAAGGAAGGCAAGAGAATCGAGAGAGGAAAGCTAGTTTGTGGCTGTCAGAAAGCAGGTTGGCCAGAAATCACTGCTAGCTGTGCCAATCAGTGTCTCAATTGGCAGTTGTTTAGTGTTTGGACTGTTCAGATGCATCTTGCTGGTAGACTCGGATATGTTCAGTGAGTCGAGTGACTTCAATCACATTTTTTCTGCTGTACTGTCATTTGGAGGAGCACCATTTCCAAGAACTGATGGGTGGGAAATGACAAAGCATTATTGGGCAGTTTGGAAATCCTAACAAGCAGATGGGTATTTTGCTAGCTGCATAACTGAACACTCCATCTTTATTAAAAAGAGCAGAAAAGCTTTAAATGAAAACAAAACACAGGTTAAATTGCAGGAAATAGAAATAAAAAAGACTACATATTCAAAGAATTCAGAAAATTAAGATATCCTTTTCCTGGGGAGACAAAGAAATTATTCAAAATTTAAACAATGTTTCTATCTCTTTTCCTTTAAAATGTATTAAAAAAATCAATGATGTAGAATTGATATTCAGGCATTCTGGAAGAGGTTTTATCTAGAATTAAACTTTGAACATGGTCCTGTTTCTGCAGAATATTTTCTACATGAGAATGTTGTTTGCTAGCCATGGCATGCATGAAGAACACACATTGAATATGATTTTTCCAGTTCATTACAAGATCATCTAAGGCACTACAGAACCACTTATGCAGAGACAATAGGACAACTATATTGCTAGGCAATTCTCACCAACAAATAATTTTCATCTGAGGTTGACTACCCACTTGGCTAGACCACGGGAACAAATAAAATGATGGTCCTTACTCAGAGCAGCTCAGCATCGATTAAGGGCATGCAAAAGGTAGAAGTGAGACAGCCTCTTGCCTAGAATCATCCCACAGATAAGAGACAGAGGGAGGATTACAAGCATGCCTTAAACAGCCTTTTAAGTCGCTAAAACTACTTCCCAGAACAGCCACAATCTGGAGTACAACACTTAGCCAGATGTTGGGGAAGCATGGATAATGACCGTAAAAATGGGCTGCTAATAAGCTGAGCATGAGCTTTTCCTGACAAATGAGCTGTTAGGAAGCAGTAAGCTTGCAGCAGGTGAAGTTTTTTTGAACTGAAAGCTGAAGTAGCCAAAGTGCTCTGTGTCAGTACAGGATGTTCCCTGGGGAGCTACAGACAGCACAGTCTCTCTTCTTGACAGCCTCGCCAAAAGAAAAATATTCAGATTCAAAACATTAGGATGGTGAAACAAACATTTGTTTCTCCTTTAAATTTTAGGCTTTCTTATCTTCTACAATGCAGAGGATTTCTGGCTGCAGTTATGTTTGGTACAGTGAAATGTTACAGAGAGATTGTCCCCACTTGCCATGTGGTGGCTCAGTCCACAGACTGGTTTTTTGCTCATGGTAATCAAACCTCTTTGGGAGAAAGCTGAAATGTCAGCTCTGCTCCAAGCATGCATCAAATGTTTTCCCATACCTAATGAAAAAAGAGGAATACTTCAGATGGCTTCAATCATATGTTGTCAGTGGGAAACTAAATTTTGGCTGGAGTAAATCCCCAAATTTCACACACAGAAAATGCAAGAATTATAGTGCCAACTCCTTTGGTTAGGGGTCCATTTCTGTTTTGCCAAATGCTTCCCAATATAGATGACACTTTAATAGATATATAAAAAAATAATCTGTTTTCTAAAGTCTGCTGAATTTTGAGCAAGGGCTAAGAGAGAGTGGGGTACAGAAATATGTTACAGAGAGACCTTTTGAAATCTGGGAACTATTTTTCCTCCTGACTACCAAATAAGTTCTCCTTACAAATGCAGCTAGCAAAACTGTAACAATTGGCATTTCCTTAAATATTACATTAAAGACTAAAAAATCAGTTTTATGTTTGGGACTTTATGTGTTTCAATAGACCCTCTTACTTGTTATCTTACTTGCGCCTGCAAGAAGCCTTCTGTACTTGGCTTAGATTCATTTTAACACTTGTCCAGCAGCAATATACAAACCCCAGCTTGTTCACTTAGTAAAAAGAATGCAGCTTCCATGCCTAAGGTTATTTTGGGGAGAGTAACTTCCTGTGTCTGCCAACAGGGAGCTTATTATGATGAAAAGTGAGTACGTGGTTAAACTCTTGGTAGACTCCTTTGGAGCAACAGCAAACAGAAAGGTTACTTAAGTAGCACTTCTTTGAGATTTGTTTTCCATGCACATATTTATGTTGTGGTTTGTGCAGAGCCAGGCTCTGAAAGAGTTTTGTTTTAGTCATGGATATATTCCTCCCTCTGTTCCAAATGCAGATTTTTTAAAAGAGTGAAGAAAAGTCATCCCTGGAACCTTCTATTCTGATGTTTATCTAGTGGCATTCAACTCCAGACAGGAAGATAGGACAGTGTGAGTTACAATGCCCTTGACAGAGAAAGAGGAGGACAGAAAGGTAATGTGTCTGTACATTCCCAAATTCTACGTGATGTGTAATAAAAACTTAAAGTGGAAGGTACTGAGTTTAATGGTCTTCTCTGAGTTTAATGTCAGGCTAACTCTCTGCAGTTGTCTCAACCTGTCTGCACTTAACATAAGTTACTATTTTATTTTTAACTTTTTTTTAACCTTTCTTTTTGACCCTTTTTTGTTTTACTTCTATTTATTTTTGTATGGCCCAACCACTGTTTTATGCAGTTATAAGAATGAACCAGTTACTGTGTGTAGAACAAGATACCCAGGACTAATGGAATGAAGCAGTATTGATTAATGTAGGCTGCATAAGATAGGAGAGGATTTGAGAAGTGGTGGCTTAGGAAGCTGTGCAGAATATGCAGAAGACTGTAGACACAGGATTATAAGACATGGGGCACAGGGTCACCAATGGCCAGATAAAGAAATGTACACCTGGAGCTGCACAAGTCTGATTTTAGTGGGAACAAAGAGAACAAAGAAAAGGTATTTAACATATTTTTGAAAGGTATCCATGTGGAACATTTGTATGTAACATGGAGTTGCAATCCAACAAAGAAATAACAAAGGTGTGAAAATGTTTTATCAAACATAAAAATGGTCTAGAACGAAAACAAACAAATGATACTAGGACTAGACAGTTGAGATTTCTGTTCAGTTTTGCTAACAATAAGTTCTTGTCTTCATAAACAAGATGTGTAGCGACTTTTGTTCATAAATAATGTTGAGCAAACAGTTGAACAATGGAGCCCTAAGCATCCCTAAGGTCTCAGGATTTCAGTCAAACATCATTTCCTTTTATGTGCTTCCTGAAAAAATAACAGCACTTAAGACTGCATCCTGGCATCAGCCAAGTTCAGAAACATCATTCCACCTACCCCTGTTGGGAATGTGGCCATAAATAGGAGAACCCTCAAAAGTTGGTCAGCACATTAAATTTAGTAGGCTTCACTGGGATGCCTTTAGAAACCAGTCTATCACAAAACCCCAATGTATGCTATGATCAAGACAAACCAGAAAACTTCAAATCAAATACCACCACTTCTACATCTAACAATGAATAAAGAGCAGTAAATTACACAATACGTCCCATGGAGTCATCCTTTTATTATACTTTTTGCAGAACTGGAAGAAAAAAATAGTATTCTTTCTCTAGAAACCGCTTCAGGTGAACAGATTCCACCCAAAGGTGACATAAATATGCATAACCCTTTGTATGTTCAAATAAGCCTATGGACAATCCCCGAAAGGAGAGAAACTCATAGCCATAATTTCTTTGCTGTCTGAGGGCTCCTAGGAGCTGGTACTTTACCATACTCCCCTTCAAATTATGCCAAATTCACATGCCACAATGAACTATTAAGAAAATAATTATGAGAAACTTCAGCAAGTAAGGAAAGCCAGCTGTATGTGACTGGGGAATTACACATTATAAGCTGGCGGGAAGAGTTTCAAAACTCTGTACCCTAGACAGCACTGTTGTTTGCCTTCAGACTATATCCAAACAAAGCTATTAGAAGTTGCTGAATAACCTTGAACTGTTACTATTTGAACATATTCCTGTATTTTATTTTCCCTCAGCTATCAAATATTTTGGTGTATTTCTCTCTCTCTGAAACAGTCAGCATATTTCAGGCTGTAGAATTCACTTTCACCCCCCTCAATCATCAGCTTGCACTGGCCTGTCACAAACTTGCCTATCAGCCCCCATGACTGATTAATGGGAAAGAGCAGATGTCCAAGTCTGAACTTATCATGGAAGACAGCTTTCTCTGTTATTTACCTACCTGATAAGCATGACCCTTCCTCCTGCTGGAGAACCCAGTGCTGGAAGGGAAAGACTGGTACTGACTGAGCCATCTCCCTACATCCGAGTGCAGAAACTGCACATACATCCATTGCTGCAGCTGCAAGGAAATAACTAATTATACACTGGTGCTACTGCCTGGAACAGCACAGAAAATCTGTCACTGTGATAAAGGATGATGGGTTCTTGTAGAAGGAAATTCAAGTTTTCCTTTCTTTTCAGAAATATTCTGTATCTTGTATAGATATTTGCATGTGCTGCAAACTAAATTGAGCAGGAAGTCCCTTGTACTTGTAGATAGTTTCCACAGGCCTTTAAACATTCCAAACCTGAAAACGTGCTGTAAAGTGGTGAGAGCTGATAATCAGAAAAAGAGGCAGTAGCAACCACTTACAGGTTGAGGAGAAGAAAGCAAAACCAAGAAAATTATATACTGGACACAAATGTGTTAGATTATCCTTCTATAAACTCTAATGGTAAACTTGCAATGAAAACTAACTTGGCAGAAACCAGTTTTTCCTTCTCTTTTCTGGCTATTCAGGACCAACAGAGCTCAGAAGCTTCACCACTGAAGACAAGACATTAATCTAGTTGTCACTGGCATGGCATTAATCTAGTTCTAACAGGGATAAGTCCTCTTGTTCAACAATGTCTGGTACATATCTTTACTTAACAACAAAAATATCTTCAGGGCCTGTTTTTAAGATTTATTAAGCAAGTGAAGGCAACACTTGCTAATACAAAAACAAATGACCTAAGTAACTGCTGCACCCCAATAAGATAAATACTCATGTTTAAATTTTCCTTCAATCCAAATTTTTGGTTTCAATTTTTTTCTAAATTTATTTTAGTGGAGATTTTATTCACCTACTTTCAGAAAAAGTGCATGTGTAGAGCTGAAAAGTTCAAGGACTTGTTTACAATTTTCTCTGAGACTCATTTAAACTGATTAAGGATCAAAATTTAAGAACCTGTCCTTTGACCCAGCAGATACAGAGATTTGAAATAGGATCTTCTGGCATCTTTTATAAACCTTTTTGCACTAAATTAGACATGCCCTTGTGATGCTTTCCCCCCTTATTATATCTTTCAGCTCTTTAAAACTCTCTGTTCTTCAGATTCTCTGTTTTGCTAATACCTATTGGCATATATAATCCAGTGGTGAAGATGGGGCCTGCCATGTGACTTAAAAAGAAACAGTTTGGTGTTTGGAACTAAACCTGAAAGTTCACTAATTAAATACTTTCTCAATTCTGACCCAGTATAGTTAAAGATATTGTGTTACAGAAAGCATACTTCTAAGTTCACAAATCCTTCTAAAAGTCAGAAGGATGCTGATTTGTTTATTTGGTTTGGTTTTTTTTTTGAAGTCAGGAAATTTTACCCTAATCAGTCTTTAGTGTGTTTGTTTAGGGAGGAATTTCAGTTAACTAGAAGAGCTGGATAAGGCAAAGACTCAGCTTTGCTTGCTCTTAAACCCTTGACCCAAAATAAAGGACATATCAACTTGTGTAGGTGCCGCTTCTATCAGTACTCTAAGTTTGAGTCAGACAGAGTCTTTTGCTGTACTTTTCCTGTTACTTCTCAGTGCTGTGTCACACTGTTCTGTAGCACCTGCTGTACATCTCTGTGCAGACAGCTCAGCGCTGTTACAAGATCTTCAAGCAGACTCAGTGATGGTAGAATCAAGAAGTTTCCTGGCCACATCAGGAGCAGTGAAATGAGCTGAAGAGCAGACTTTCTCATCAGGAAAGGAAAGCATTCATCCAACACTAATAAAGGAATATCCTGCATGTAAGCTATTCAATACAACAGTTTAGCAGGACACCTATGATATATAAGCTGTTGATGAGGTCTGAAAGTTGTAACTGAGTTTTTAAAGTGACCTTTCTCAATAAATTGACTTGCTGCTCATTTGGCCAGACACTTAATATCTAATTCATTTGGCTTTCAGTCATTTGTTAATGACCCTACCCTTCTTAAAACTTGAAGTGTAATTCAGAATTAGTCAATAGGCACAATGATATTGCCTTAGTTTAGAAACATTCTAAAGTAGGTGGTCATTCATTAATTCATGTGGTTTTCACTGTCATTAATCATGATAAATTAATTCACTTTACAGTTATATGTGATATGTAACTTAATTTGCAAAAGTTGTTTGGTAATTTTGCAATTAAAATGCAATTATCTTAAAATGTTACCTAGTTTCTAACATCTATTTTTTTTGACTTTGTTGCAATATTTTTTGCATAAATATAAAGAGATCAACAAAACTCTTAGTTAAAAATGCCTTATAAGCAAAAGCACTTGTGCTAGGGACTGTTAATCAAATTCTAAGAGCAGCAGCCACGGAAACTGTATTGCAAAGGCAAGTCAATATCCAAGCAAACATAGAAACATTTAAGGAAACTATTCCTTAATGCTCACTCAATGCACCATTAGCATATATTTTTCACCATACAGTTCTGCTATTCTGGGGTGCAGGAGGAAAGTGCGAAAAATATACAATTGAAGATATAGCAAAACATTTATTTAAAAATATTTCAGTTAAGATGAAGGTAAATATGAAGCTTTTGATTAACCTCCATGCCTGTTGAAGTCCTATCTGTATTCATTTTTTACAAACCCACCATTTAATACTTAATAAAAATAAATTACGAACACCACTTAAAACATGATCTAAATTCATATCCTATATACTACTAGAGTCTGGCTGGGTGATTCTTCTTATTTCCTGCCATAAATTTGTATTTCATGAGTCTTACCTCTAGTCACTCAGGTTTACAACCTAAGTAATGAAATTTCAAGTAATAGAATTATAAAAGTAATATATAAGCATACAGAAAATGCGTATACTAATTCTGCATTGTATGTCTGTGTAAATTGGTTGTCTTTGTATCTAAACATAAATTTTAAGAAACATAGAGCAAAAATTTGACAAGAAGCAATTTTTAGCACAACTAATTTCATGACAACGAAAAGGTGGGTTTTCCTGTTTTTTTGGTTTTTTTTGTTTTGTTTTGTTTTGTTTTGTTTTGCTTTTTTTTTTAAAGTGATGTCAGACTCTTCATTTGGCAACAAAGGAGACATGGAAAGTAAATATTCACTGGTGAATTGAGTAAGAGGCTGAGACAGTCAGTATAATCTGTACTGCTTAATTTCCTGGTTAAAGCTATTGTTATCAGTGCCACAAGAGAACTTGGTCTTCTCTTAAGGCTGCAGCTACTCTTTATAAAAAATGTACAATGGTTGACTCATACATGCCTACACATGAATGGCAGAAAGAAATGCTGAATGACAGAAAGAAATGCTCTCCATCCTCTCCTGTCCAAGGAATACTAACAAGTCTTGAGCTGATATTACCCAGATTAGTAACCTTAGTTCAGATCCTCATAAAAACAAATTCCTCCCAGTTTAAAAGAGCTCTTGAACTAAAGACTAAGGAAATCTCACTTAGAATTAGTAATTCACTTTGAGCTGCAATTTTGTATAGTTCTATACCAATAGTACAGACTATGTGCTAATGAATTTTTGGAATGTGGTTAGACAGATAGAGATAGTGCTAAAGGCAATCCTGCCTCTAATATATTGCAGCGCCTTACCCTCACAGCTATGGGTGTGATAAAAGAGTGACTTAGTTGGTAAAGAGTCAGTTGGAGTCTGCTGGCCAAGCTGTGAGGAGGAAGGGACAGGATGTCGTGTGAGGGATGGATCAGGTAAGCCACTGTACCAGGGACAAACAAGGTTAGGTGGCTGTGCTAGGGACAGGAAGCAGTGAGCTGGAACTGCAGAAGGAAGAGAGAAGAAGGAGAGAGAGAGCCAGAGCTGTGTGGATTGCTACATAGAAGAGGTAAGAAAGACTTCTAGATAACATGGTGCTGATACTTGAGGCCTTCTGAAGCTTCTATTGAAGCACTCTGAGTGCATGGCTGTCTCAACTATGACATAGGAAGGTTAATATGTTGAGTTAAAAACAAGGGTGGGGAAAGGAGACAGAGCAACCACCCCTGCAAGCCCCAAACATAAAAATCATTTTCTGATAGTTTCCCCTTGTTCATTAAAATACCCCATACCAAAACCAAACCAACCAACTAACCCCTGCCCAACCCCCCACTCCTCCTGAGTCCCTAAAGCTAGAAATCAGAGTAAAAAGATTAATAAAAGATCAAGCAGGTATAAAGACTTTTCCCATGGAAAGAGATATATCCAGTTCCTGGCTAGAAAAGCAGGTAAGAAGATGGAGTCACCAAAGTCAACTACATGGCTAAGTTTTAAGTAGTAAAATATTTCTGCCTGAAGCCTTTTTAATCACATTTTTAGAAAGTTAAATGAACACAGGATCCTCTAAATGAAGGGCACAGGAGTATAAGAATCTGTCCAGGCTCTCTTTTTTTTTTTTTTTTTTCTGTCCTCTCCCAGAATAAGTGTGAAGTTTTTTTGCATTCTTTTCCTCCTTTTCCGTTTATCAGCTAACTATTTCTATATCTTATGCCCTACATCTTCAAGATGCTGGCATTCTATTGTATGAAATGGAAGTTCAAAACAGGATAGTATTTTACTGATGTTTGATTCAAATGCTGGACTGTAATACCAAACCATGACACATACACAATCAAAGTAAACCAAAAAGAACTTAAAGCCTTCCAATGAACAATACTGAAATTTTATGGTAGAAAAGATAACAAAGTAAAATTTTTCTCTACCTTTCTGTCATATTAGAAGTCATGGCATTTTGCTGTTGTTATTTTATGTCATTTTAGGTTTTTTCCTATTGACTGAAAAATGTCATTCTTTTTCAATATTGAAAAAAAAAGTGCTTGCATTTCAAAATCCATAATGGAGATCCATCACTCATTTTCACTTCAAAGATGAACAATTCTGACTGCAGAAAATCTTACAGCTTTGTAATTAGGTCATTCACTTAAAAATTGAGAAAGCCACATTCAGGTCTCTCTTGTATCAGCCTGATCTGAGACTTAATCCAGGTCAGTGCTGTAAATAGTAGACTCTGGTGCTTTGTACTGTGAATATCTTTTTCCAAAAATGTGTCTTTTCTGTTTTAGAGAAAACGGGGTAAGTGGGGTGGTAGAAGAGATCCCGTCTTGATCTAGGATGACCATTGTGGGGAAGGTTTCATTTCAGTACTTACAATTCTGCAGAAAAGCCTCATCTTAAATGAGTGGTTTACAATTAAAAAAAAACAAAGGAAACACCCCCCCAAAAACCCCAAAAAACAACAACAACAACAACAACAAAAAACAAACCAAAAAAACCCCAAACAAACCCCTCCAAATATTTCTTGTCAGAAGAAACTTTCTGCAGTGTCTTCTGGGTTAATGACTGTGGGGAGGTATAACCTAAGAACAACATGATATTTGCACTACAGAGTTTGGTATAAAGCACACTGAGCCTATACATGCTCTTTTATTCAAGTATGTTTCTCGTACAGGTAAAAAGCACATCTCTGTAAACATGTAATAGTATCAAAAAAATCCTTATTTTCTTAATCTGTAAATCCATGTTTAAATATCTAGAGAAAATAAGTTTTATTTATAAAACTGTTCTACTCCACAAATATGCAAGCAAGCTGTCTACTAAATTATTTGGCAATTTCCAAATCAACTGCTATACAGAAAACAGTCAGTATGTAGCTTGATTGGCAACCTTTCCTCCTGCTTCCCAGGATATAGCTCTTTAGCACCTTTAAATGTGAGCCTTGCGGAGATATAGCTCTCAGTACAGAAAAAATATGTTGATCAGTAGTCAATTTTCATAACAAATGACATATAAAGGTCATAAAGCTGCTTCTATCTAAGTAAAGATCTGAATCAAATGCAGTCAAATGAAACAGTTGGCAGCACAGGTGCATTAAAATGTTTCATCCAGAATTACTTTGGCAAATATTCATTTTAACTCTTATGGATGATCTAATTACACTTATTTTTGTCTAATCATGTCAAAATACCTCTCAAAAGTTAAATTTCTCTATCTAACTGCAAAAGCATCCTGCAAGATTGCCTCAACCCAATGGTGGTATAATTTTGTTTATGATCAGGGACAAGGCTGTGCACAGAGGCTGAGCTCCAGACACGGCTCAGGGAAGTTTCGAAGTGTGCGGGGGTTTGTGTGTGGCTGTCCTTACTGCCGGCATAAAGAACTAGGTCGTACAGGTATTCCAAAGAAGAAAAGCCATGAAGATGTGCAAAAGGCATTACAGCTCCTGTGTAATTTCAACCGTTTCTCATTTTTTCATTTGTATGATAAAGTGACGCGATACCTGAGAGTATTTGGTGTAATAAGGTTTATTCTTGAACTCCCTGAAATCAAATGTGATTTTGCTGATGACAATGACTTGTTAAATCTAAAATGCATTCTGAGGGCATAAAAGAAATATTGATCCTCATGTGAATGAGTTTTGTGACCCAGAGATACCTTCTATTAAAAAAACCCCCAAACTTATTTAAAGAAAACACATGTACTAAGATGTAGAAAATAAATATTAGCAAATATCCACTCTAGATGTAATTTGAAAGAGAAAATTAATTTTCTAGAACAAGTAGCAGATTTTGTGTGGTTTTTTAGTTGAAATGATTTACCAGCCAAATAATGTTACTGGTTTAATTTCTGTAATTGGTATTTCTAATAACACCTGGAATTGATTAATTTTGACAGAAAATTTTAACTATGCTTTACTCAGCAGCAGTGGTTGAGATGTTCAAAGTATCCAAAAACTTTATTTAATTTTCTACATTATTTGCCACCTTTAAAATAACAGCTGAGTTGACTGCATTAGTGTAATGTTGTAGAGAGATAACTGGTAAGACTTTCTAAATCTCAGGCAACAATCTTATGTGGGCTCTTGAAAAATTTCAAGCATCAGAAAAATAAGTTTGCAATCTGCCTGACACAGTTTTTTTCATGATTCAGGAAAAGAAAAAGACTTGCTTGCTGATAATAATGGAATAAATCCCACTCGTTATTCCTAAAACACAGCTCCTCAATTAAGGAATAAAGGCAATTATAATTTTTGCAGTAGATTTATAAACATAATTGCATACAAATAATAAATATCAGCAATAAACCATACTTGTTGCACCTGCTGCAAAAATAAATAAATTAAAAAATAATTAATAAATAAAAAATTATGTTAGGCTTAAGAAAAAAAACCCAGCACTGAGTACTTTCAGCTAAAAAAAAAATCAAATCTGTCCAATCCTATGCTTATTTAATGTGAAATCTTGTCATCAAATTAAAAGTTCCATGGGATCCATACTTATTCTGTAAGTTGTCTGCAAGTTCACGTGGGCCACATTTATTCCTAGGAGAAAGCATATGTGACAAGTCTGATGCGTGTGGGATGTATCAGCCCACCTTTACTTGTGTTTCACAGAAGGTCCTACAATAAACCAAAACGATTCAGTAATTTTGCCTTTCAGGCAGAATTGACCTTGCAAGGTTTGTCTGTAAATCTGAATGTTCCCAGATGTGTTGGACTTTGTGCACTCATGCTGGCAAATTCTGTCTTGACAGTGCTTTGAGCAGGTAGGGAAAACTAATACAACAGCAATCTTGACAAGAGCAAATACCACTAAGGCAATAATCTGAAGCAAAGCTAACAAGCAAACCAAGTAACATCTATTGTAAAAAGAGAAACCAAAATAAAATATGAGCAGATTAGAGCATTAGGCCTGAACATCATGGTAACATACTGCGTAACTGGTCAAATTTGACAGGCTAAGGAGATGGTCTTGCTTTAACTTACTGACTTATCTATCTATTTATCTACCTTTAGTAATATTCTAAGCATTGTCTAATCTTTTTCTTTCTTTCAAGTAACTCCAAATTCCTAAAAATAAATCCTTTTTAAGGCATTCTTGATCAGGGAAGTTTGAGTAAATGATGTCACAGCAAACTTGTGACCCTGTGATTCACTGTAACACTCTGACCAAGAGGTGATATTTGAATTCTGCTCTGTAGGAGAATCACTGCTAAACCAGATCAGCTCTCCAGCGAGTCTCATCAGACAGTCTTTGAAACACCCACTAACTATATATATATATATGCCTCTTGAATAAATCAGCCTGTTGCTTCAGTGATCTTTAATATTCTGGAAGGATGCAGTCACTTAAAAAGGAGGAAATGGCTCTAAAAAAGGCCCTGATGAGGACAAATCTTCCTCTCTTTGTGAGGAGCATGCACAGAGAGGACAGCCCCACTGTGATGTGCTCTTTGTGAACTCTGAACTAGCTAGAACACTTATTTTTGCATAGTGATTTCATTCACAGGTGCTGCATATAGTCATACCTGCAGGTCACAGAGGTGTGCATCACACCTCTGTGGACAAGTTTAAATCTAATGTGACAATGTAGAGCTCCCTTCCAAACTTAGCGGGAAATAAGTTCTTTTTGGATCCTTGCCTACTTTAGTGTCCAAAACCAGCACTCTCAAAGCAGCAGAAGGTCAGTATAATAGCAAGTCTGCCAAATGTCCCTATCTAAGCATAGATGTGTTCAGTAGAGAATGAAATCTCAAGGTTATGAATTTCTAAAATTTTCCTTTTTGCTCACATCAACCTTCTCTTCAACTGTTAAAAAGTTCATCTTCACTCATTCCCTGGTCTTTCATAAGATAAGACCTTGAACTGAGGAGAAAGACTATTTAGTGCAATTTGAGAGAAATATTGGGTGCAGTAACAATAGATATTTGTCATATATCTTTGGTAGTACTCTCATTCAGCAATATTTCTGGACTTTTTGTGAAGAATGAAAAAGGGAGACAGGTCCAGCTGTGAAAGCAGAGTTTTGGAAGAAGTTAGTGTGTCTTAATATGACAATACGCATTTGGATGAGTCATAGGAACTTTGTAAAACCTTAAAACCTCTTTGAGACCAAAGTATTCCTAGACTTAAAAGTTTTAAGCATTACCTATCATCATTCAATATTATGTCTTTTGTCCAGGATCCTCTCAATTGCCTGAAACTCAGCAAGGAAGGGCAGATAACAACACTATTGAGATGTAGTTTATGCCTGCCAGCTGTTCAGTTAACTTTTCTAAAGAGCATCACTCCAAACTTATATCCCCCTCAGTTTCATCACAGATCGAATATTTTCTGTTTCATGCCATGTTTTCAGAAACATCCTCTGGTTCCTTCTGCAACTACTTCCAGTGATCCATGCAACCCCACAGCTTCCTTGAGGATAGCCTTGCTTTATTCCAATTCCCATTTCAGAAAAAAACCAAGGTTTGAGATCTGTGAACATTTGCCCCAGATTCATCTACATCTCTTTCTTAGTGCTCAGGTTCCCAACTTGCCCAGTTTTTCTTTGCTCCACTCTTCTCCAAGCATGACTGCTCATCCACCCCAGCTCACACACCTCACTCCCCTGTTCTAGCCACACACCTCTCACCTATTTTTCACCTCCCAGTATGTGTGAGATGCTGCTTTCCTGCTGACTTCATTCCAACTTTTCCAAGATGCCACCACAGAAGGGAAATGACCAATTTTCAGTTATAAACTTCCAGCAGCTCCCCACATTCTATTTTACCACTTTCCTTGGAAGCCATGTCTGGTTTCCCACATAAAGCACTAGTTTCAGGAAAGCCTCCAGAAGCTAGCAAGACCTCCTCTGCTCCCAGCTTATATGAAAAAAAAATAGTCATCTTCACATAACAATGCTATTCTATATTTTCCTATACTATCAAAAATATTCATTTATTCCAGCTTCTTGGGTTAGAGGTGCTACAAAAGCCACATTTTGAACAAGCCAGGGTTTAAGCACTGTTCATGGGGAATCTACAGAAATCTAGCACACTTAAGTGAAATGAGCTTTCTGGAAGGATACTGAAGGGAAATAAAAGATCTGTTTATGTTTTTGGGAGTCTAAGATAGTTATGACTTGAGTTATTTTTCCCTCTTAATGGAAGGACCATCACTGGTGCTGGAGTGGACTACAAAGAAAAGGAAAAACAGAATCTTAACACAGCTTTCAAGAATTCTATCTAGTAGCAGCTCCTGAAACATTATAATACCTCCTTATTGATGAATAAGAAAAAAAAATAATTTGAAAAAGAAAATAAGCAAACAATTTCCTGTAAAGGCTGCAGATTTAGCAAAGCAAGTTACTGAACTGCACAGTATCAATGGAGCTGAACATATATACATTTCAGGTCTCTGTTTTTATGACAGTGTGTAAGGGATAAAGAGATAAAAAAGAGGCAGATTTTCCAGCTAAGGCAGAAAAATGTCTGTTCTCTCCCATTCCCATCAAATTGTCTTGTTTATAGCACTCAACATACATATTCATTACTCTTTAAAAATAACTCCATGACCTGTCCTGTCCAAAAAGGCATGGCCATATACTGCCCTGTTCCTGCTGTGTTTCTTTGAGGCCCATCTCTCAGTGAGGGGCAGAGGAATGCCTTGAAGGTGCCTGAAGATTCAGCCCTGGGGACATACGGACAGAAGAGCAGTGATAGGTAGCAGTTAATATAAAAACTTAGCTAAGCTACTTTTTTAAAGCTTGAGTTTATAGTCACAATGGGACTTTTGGCAGGCCTATGTTTATGTCAGAAAAGACACAAATGGGTATAAATATTCAACATATAAAGGGTGTTGCAAGGAAGAAGAAAGTATATTCCCCTTGCAAACTTAAAATCCATAGTTATTTTATGGCATACACATTTTAAATTTAATGAACAGAACTGAAGGATGATGTACAGTGCACCTAATGGGGCCTAGAAATGCCATACAAGTAACAGATACCATAGAGAAGGATTTAAAGTTATTCTAGAAGCTAGAGTAAAAAGGAAGGAGCGAAGAAAGGTTTAATTTTTTCAGTCAGGTCACAGTGCTCCTTCCTTGGTGCATTGACCTTACTCAACCAAAGGTGGTCTTGGGAAGGAAGGCAGGGTTTTAATTTCTTCCTATCCCTTTCCTGCAACCATGAACTTCACCTTTGTACTAAAATCAAAGGAAAAAGAAAAATCTTTGGAAACCTCACCTTTTCTCACTTCTACCCTTGAATAAGGTTATTACCTAAAATTTGTAATCTAATCCAAGAACACTCAGGTAAACATGGGACAATAAGTTATTTTTTCATTCCAAAAGTAAAGGATGTAGTTTCACAAACACCATGAATAATAAGTAAATGATAAACAAATATACAAGTCAATTCTATAAAGAGGTTGATACAAAATAGTTCCTCATCCACCATTTTTCTCAAGCTACCACTTACATTCTGCATTTTCTCCAGCTACTACTTAAATTCCCCTTTAAAATTTTCATTCCCTACACTTATCCAATGTCTGGATAGTGGTTTATATGGTTGGGTCATTTCAGGTTGACTGCAGTTCTTGCTCCCAAGCGTGGCTGCAGAAATAGGCACGCACTTCAGTTAACCAAAAGGGATGGGGAAAAAAGGAAAGGGGACAAAAAATTAGTTGCCCTCCTCTCCTAGTCCTTAGCTATATAGTAGTATGGATGCTGAGGTTTTATTCTACCAGTCCTAAAGCTTCAGACCTTGACAGCCAACAAGAAGGTCAGGGTACTCCTAGAGCTCTCTGCTGACTGGCAAAATTGCACAAGGCTGCTTCATCTATGGAAAAAGAGGAGGGTGTGTTTCCAGCCAGATGTGGGGCTAGGAGAGGTGCAAAGCTGTCTGGAGGGCACATAATGATTGATGTGGGGCTAGGAAGCATATAATTAATTGCTGTTTCTATACTAAGAATGCATAATAAATTGTTTTAAGTCTGGAGGGACACAGATAAATTAATTGGGGCTTAGGGAGAAACTGGTGCTCTTAGTACCACTGGGCAATATTTTATGCAAATATGTGTAATGTTATGCAAATTAAAAATCTACTGGGTTTTTGTGCCATAAGATATTGCTAGAGATGTGCCTGCATTGTAAAACAAATTCCCTCTGCAGCTACAGCCTGACTAGAATTGGGTGAAGAAGGTAAAAATTACATATTTTCAAATATTATGCTCTTTGTAAAATTTCATATTAAATATACATTTTATTTAGATGCATACAAAAGCACCTCACTTTCCATATATACTTTTATAAACATGTATTGGGCTACATAAGTCACTGTAAAAAGTACAGTAATGAAACTTTTCAAATAATTTTAAGACCTCTGTGTGGCTGAGCTCATATCTGGAAAGATGAATTTTTCTTCTCTGGGAAGAGAAATTGCAGAATGCCCATGAGGGGAACGGCGTTTCAGGGTAATGTGAGAGGATGGTAATTGCTACACCCTGATGCAAGAGAAAAAATCCTGGCTGCAACTACTGAAATAAGGATCTAAAATATGAGTGCAGTAAAATCTTTATCTTTCCTAAACTGGTGTCAGCCCAGACACAAAATAAAGAACCATCAGGGATTAATCATTTGAGGAAGGAATTCAAGAAGTGTTAACATATTCTTTGCTAAATTTTGCAAGATTTCTCTGGAGAGAAAACATTCAGGAATGTGGTGGATATGTGATCACCATTTGACATACTACTGCAAAGTAGAAGATAACAGCTACAGAAGATGAATGAGATCACTAATCGAAGTTTCAAGAAGCAGTGATTCCAGCAGGAACAGTGCACTTTCTCCAAACAAATTTGATTGTAGCCCCTTGCACCAGTGTTAATTTGATTCTAAGAAAAAAACCCCTTTAGACATTAGGATGGTATTAAGCTAATAGCATTATTATGTTGTCTGTCTTTTTTTTCTTAAGGACAAATAACATTATGCCTATGATGGCCAGAAAGGTGGGTACAAACACATCTCTGCTTGTCTGGAATGAAAAAGTGGGTTGAAATATAAAAGAAGTTATGGACTTGATAGGGAAATCTTTCACTTTTGTAGCACGGAAAGATGAAATAATACTGATTGACAGGTTCATTTTATTCTTACAGATTATTACGAGTTTTGTTAATTTCTATATAAATGTGAAGAAGACCTTGTAAGAAATAGATCTAAAAAATTTCTGTGGTTTAGAATGTTTTTAAATCCCATTCCCTCTCCTTTATTTAATTGGAAATGTCATTGAAAAAATTCCACTTTTTTCTGCTGGGTAAATTAAGACATGCTTGTCATTAGGTGGATATTGCTAATTTAATTTCCAAAGGTGCTGAAAAAACTAGACTATTTGTGTAATTTCTATCGGTTTATTACTAATTTCAGACATAAACCTTTTGAGCCCTTAATAAAATAAAAATTCTTTTCTTTTTTCTTGCTTTATTGAATTTATTCAAGAGTCTGCAAATCCTTGTCTTTGGAAGTTTTCACAGCTGGTCCAGAAAAAGATTCCAGTCTGGTTTGTTATAACAGACCACAAAATCTCCTTGAATTAAGTCTGGGCAGAGCTAGAACATATCCTTTATGACAACATACAAGGCTTACTTTAGAAATTTTGACTGAAACTTTTGGTACACTGTTCCTAATGGCCTCACTGTAGAAAATATTCTCTATTTTGAGGTTTGCTTTTTCTCACTTAAGCTTCCAGCCTTCAGATTTTGTTACACCTTTTTCTCCCATGCTGAAGAGCTGATTATACATGTGTTAGATGTTATAAGTAGAGGAGTCACATTTTGACTCCTATTTTGGTATTTGTTTCCTATTTTGATATCAGTGCCTTGTTTTATTCTGCATTCATAAGTTCCGGCATCTTTGTGCCATCTATAGAATTTATCAGTGGTTTTTACTGTCTTTCCAACTGGGTAAAAGTATGATTTAAAAAACTTATTCTACCAGGGGCAGCACAAAAGTCACACTGCTGGATGATTACTTCCCATTTACCAATCTTTTGAGACTAGTTTTTAATCCATTTGGCATGTACCATAACTATGTCATAAGACAGTTTCTTAATCGAATTTTCACTTGGACTGAATCAAGTGCCTTGCAAAACTATGTTCCATCAGTTCAGCCTTATTACATGGTGTTAAATTATAAAAGACAATATATATTTAATTTCTCAAACCCTATTTTCTGTAAAGTCATGCTGACATTAGTAACATTATCCCCATGTTAGTTCTTGATTATTCAAGTCTCGCACCAGCAATTTCATTATTTTGTCCTACAATTTAAGATAATTACAACAGGACTCTTGCCACATAGCTCGGCCCTTTTACCATTTTAAATTATTTATATTATATTTTTTTTTCTAGTGGTTGTGTTCAAGGGTCCAGCCTTGGCAAATAGGTCAGGATAACTGCAGCCAACAAGACAGGAGTGAGAGTAAGAATGTAGTTGGGTGGGATGTCTGAATTGCCTGAGATGGCACTTGCCCAAAGATGATGAAGGTAAAGAGGAAAACAACCATTTACCAAATTAAAGAGTAATTGCCAGAATTACCAGAAGACACTTGGAAAAAAAAAAAGTCAGCTAAATAGAAATGCAGATGAAACATAGATTTGTAGTGAGCAGGTGAGCAGGGCAACAGGGTGGTGACCCTTCTAGATATTGTTGCATGGCCGGGGTGCTCTGCTTCTCCATAGACACCACCAGCTGCTGCATCCAGTTTGTGCAATGCCAACACAGGGACAACCCAGAACCTCCATCCCTGGGGGTCTCAATCACCTCCCCTGGCTGCCGCCTACCCTTTGAGAATGGAGGTGGGGAAACCTGGGCATGCATCTCCCACAGCAGGGAAGTGCTCTGCTGCAATTAATACCAGAGAGGGATTTAAAATTTTTGAAATAATTTCATAAAAATTTGCAAGTAAATAAAATTGATTATGATGTCTTGTTATAGATATGAGTCATGAGTTCCAATTAATGTGGTGTTGTTAATAAATCAATAAACCACTTGGATATTGGTTTGGTTTAAACTATACAAACTGAAAAATTTCTCCCTGTAAAATCTCTACCCTTTTGAAACTCTTACTCCAGTTCAAGGCTTACTGAAGATAACTCTCCAAATGTTAGCAGCTGAGAATCTCTCTGGAGAACAACCCTGCTAGTTCTTCAGAAATTCTGGGACTAAAATTAATCTAAAGTATTTAAAGGTAGTTTATTCTGTAGCCCTGTAAAGAATTCTGGAATGGATATCATGTCATCATCATTCTGTCATCTGGGTGTGTCTGTCAACTTCCAAATACAGGAGGAAAAATCCTTACAGATTTACCTATATTGAAACCAAAACAACAAATGTCCCACGTTTCTTACCAGAAATGCATTGAAACCTTTTTCAAAAATCTCTTTGCTCTTTATACTTAAGGTACTTGTAAATCTAATATAATCTATTTTTAATATATTTTCTATTTTTTAGTTACCTTCATCTTTTTTAGATTAAGACTTTTAAGGTGTGTTTTTAAACAGACCATATTCTTTCCATAATTATCCCTCTCCCTTTTTTCTTTTTTTTTGGCAACAATAAAAACATTTTAATCTTTCCTGATCATATTTCTATTTGTCTACTTCATCGTTCTCCAAACTGAGCTTGCTTCTATCTACTTTCAAGGTTTATCCAATTGGGCATTATAAGCAGTGTGCATATTAAGCAAGAGCATCTTGTGATCATTTGTACCTAAGCAACCAGAGCATATTTGTTCTATAATTGGTTTGTCTTCATCTATCAATACTGATTTCTTCTGCAACAGGTTTTTAAATTATAAAATTACATTTTATAATAGATAGACATTTGGTTTGAGTCCAAATTAGGCACAAGATGCTTCAGTGAAGTATCTATCTTCTGTCTTTTTACACAGATTTGGTACAGGTTTTGCTTTCTGATTAACATTTGCATTTTATTAAAAAAAAATTCCAAGTTTAATTTCAAGGATATTGAATAACACTAGGACATTCTCTTCTTACCAAGATTCAAGAGATAATGGCATGTAGACTGAAGGAAGCTTTATTGAAGGATAAACTGGAACTGGGATGTCATACTATAGAACTTGCTGTAATTTTTTTTGTGTTCTCATTCTAGATATATTAGGATGGGTGCCAAGCAATCATTAATAAGCAGTTTTCATGTCTTTGTATTTCAGAAAATGCTGACTTGATGAAACGTTAGGTGACTAGCCTTCATTTCTGTAGACATAAAAAAATCATATGCCAAAATGAGTACAATATATGGTAGCCATCAATTCTTTGGGATTTTCACTGTCTCAGCTCATGAATTTTATACCTTCTTATAAATTCTAAGAACAATTTGACATTTTCTGGTAGTATCACAGAGCCGGAGGATCCCTGTGAATACTAATGAACTTTTACTGGAACAAATATATGGTGTACAGTGATGATGCAGTTCACTGTCAGGGTATCTCACTATAGATATACTGCATACCATCAGAATTTAAAACAGATGGCTTGGAAGTCTACTGGTAATTTTACATAACCACTAAAAATAAAAGATTATATTTCCTGTGAATTACTATCCCTGGATTGCCCTTTCACAGAATTCATGGAGCACAAGGACTAGGACAGGGAGTATGCTTAACCCTTGCAGGATTAATGTCATTCTCCTGAGACTGGAATTAAATCTGTGAGTGCCTGGGACAGAGGGCCAGACCCTGTACCTTTTTCTCTTTCAGACACTGCTATCAAGGCAGCACACAATTTCAGAGAGAAAAGACATGAAATTACATGAAATTATAATATTTCACCTTCCTGTTCTGGGCCCTGTCCCAGTTAATTAAATATGAATAAAACTGAGATAAACTTCAGCGTTTTACGAAACATTTCTGTCCAGTAGTTTATGCACTTTAGTCATGCTGTCTGGACACAATTGAACAAATCACATTTTTGTTTTAGTAAAATGATAGTACTTGTAACAATGTTACTCCAAGAAAATTGGATTTATTGGGGGGGTTTGCCATGGAAGTAAAGTCAAGTAAGGAAGTCAAAAATGAACTCCCAATATTTTTGGTCCCTTGTCAAAATGTGCCTAGTGTTTCTGTATTAGAGCTTTTGCTGCACTTGGTATGACCATGCAGTTCTGCACCTCCATCCTTACCAGGAAGCTCGTCTCTCACTGGGAACTGAAAGTGCATAGAAAAACTAAACCTTCCCATTAGAGCCTGAACGGAACAGCTCTGAGGAATAAGGCAAGTAGCAAGGCAGCAAGAGCTGTTGGTTAAACAGGCACTTGCTATAAGAAAAAGTAGAAAGTAGATTTTTCTGGGACAGGTAAATAAAAACTAGAAATTAAGGAATTTTATTGAAAGGGTCCAAATAGGACTGACTGTACGGCAATGAGCAGATATCAGCGTAAGGGAAAAAGAAGTTATTCTTTCTAAGTGTAGTAAATGTTAGTAATAATCAAGAGTTTCAGGGTGAAGACCAAAGAATAAAGAGCAAAAGTGATATAATAGGAACAATAGAAGCTTTGCTTCTATTAATGTATTTCTGTCCTACTATTGGTAGAAAAAGGAAGCAGAATTTTGTATCAAAGCTGGAATGCTACTACTGTCCACTATGTTCTGATCAATATGCTCCTATTGAAGTTCGTGTCTTTCTTCTTTCCTAATATTTTTTCTTATACACGTACAATTTGTTTAGGACCAATATATTTTGAAGTTACATCAGATTAGATTTAAATTGGTACCTCATTTTGCACACTAGACTGAAAAATCCCAACATAACCACTTTTATTACTCACATCTAAAAAAATGTAGGCTTTTTCTGCCTTTTCTTCCTTGTCTGCCTGTGGATTTAAATACATCAAAACCAAAATTTAAGATGAGGAAATAAATAAAGCAGCCATAAGTGCCAATTAACAGAAAATAAAGACCTCTAAAGTCAGGCTGTAAAAATTCACAACTGTTTTCCAGATGCTGCAATGCTAGTATGATTGTTGATTTTATCTTGTAATTTGATCATTTGCATTTAAATTTTCCTTAAAGTTGCATTTAAATTTTCCCTAAAATTTTTCAACAGTCTGGCCAAGAAACAAAATAAATCCTAGAAAGAAAAAAAAACCTAGAAAAACAGCCATCTTCTTACCCACAAAACTAGCCTGTGTTTCACAGGAGTGTTAGTATTTCCATAAACTCAGTTTTCACACTCTTGAGAACATTATTGGAATTTACTTTTAACTAAGATCAGAATGGCTGAAGCCTCATCACAGTTCACTTTGAGTATTCACACATGTACATGGATTAGATAGGAAAGCTACATTAATTTGCGTTTTTTAGATTTTGCTAATACAATTTTTAAAATAACAATTCTTAAAATAACGGGTCCTTTAAATTTGAGATAAAATAAAAATAGTGTGGGTTTTTTTCCCCCAGGTAAAAATACCCAGAAAAAACCCAACATAATTTTATGAGCTCTATAACTTTAAGAATTTGCCTAAGACATGGATCCAACTGTATTTACACAGTTATCAAACATCATTCCTGTAAGTCAAGTAATAAGTAGAACTTTTCAAACTTTGACGATTGGAATTTCTAGGACTGCAGCACGACCGTTTAGCACCAAACTTGATTTTCAAAGTTGGACAATGGCAAATAATTTTCACTCTAGATATATCAATTAGGAGTGACTCTGTAACTCTAGGATGTAAATTTGTCCTATTTGTCACATACACTGAAGTATATTAGGAAAAATTAAACAAAACAAAGCCCCAAGGGATAAACAAAAAGCCCAAACAGATAAAAGAAGCCAAAAAACCTTTTCCTATTGTTCTGAATTTCTAAAACTGCATCAGTTTAAAGGATCCTCTTAATTGTTCAAATCAATACAGCAATTTGGCCTTATAAGATAAAGGAGTTCCAAATTAAAAAAAAATCTTTCACCTTCCCTAAATATGAATTTCTTTCTAAATCTGTCTAGTTCTCTAACCAATGATTCTTGCTGCTATATGATGCTGTTTAATTTCTTTTAGCCCAAATGTTTTACTAGTGCGGAAAATTAACATCCTACCTATCACCCTGCAGCCCAATCCCATAAGGTTTCAAAATACCAGCCTGAACTTTGCACAGGTTTTCAGAGCATTACTCCTTTTATACATGTTCTGGCATCATTTGCAAGAGAACTGCCACCTTTATGGATATCATCTGGATCAGCCGCTGGACTAACTATAACCCACATTTATAAAACAAGAACCTTTTGAATTCAGATCTCAATTCACAATCCTTTACTAATCTTGAGTAAAAAGATATAAGAACGCAGTATTCTTATAGTGGAAAAGGGAAACTGCCAAGAAATTTACTGATTTTTTTAGGCATTAATGTGGTGTTTGCTTTTCTTTGAATGTTAAGCTTTCATAATGATATATTGAAATATAAATTCTTAGTATTAAAATAAATATGAGGCTTGACAAAATGCATCCAAGAACAGTAAAAGAGGTAGTTAATATTACTATGAGGCTGCTCTCTCTCTTCTTTAAATGGCTGGAGAAATCAGGAGGGCTCCCCGATAACTGGGAAAAGGCAAATGTCACACCCATTTTCAAAGACAAGAAATGGGCTCTGGGGAATTACAGGCATAATCAGTGTTATCTCAATCATTTGGAAACATTAAGGTTTGCATGCAGATGATTAATCCCAGCCTCTGACATCACCAAAAAGTAGCAGCTTGAGTCTGGCAAAACACTACACATTTAAAAAAATAAGGGCAGTGTGGCATGACAGAAGTCACGAATAAGGGAGACATTTCTGGGACAAGCTCTTATAAATATCAAATAAATTTGTAAAGTTAACAAAAACTGGGAAAATAGGCTAGGAGAAGACAGTAGAAGAATATTTTAAGAGGAAATAATGTGGTAAAGGGACAGAACTTGGAAGAGGTTAAGGAGGGGGAAAAAAAGGGATTATAAGAAAAAGCAAATTATGTCCTCAAGTTTTTTGGGAATTATCTGTGTATGATCTGTGCTGCTTGAAGGAGGATAGGGCATCTGTTGCTGACTAACACATATGTAAGGCCTGCTTCTGTGATCAGGATGAACTTCAGTATTGAAGGTGGACAACCCCAACAAAACAAATGGACAACTACAAGCAAACTATCCTAGGAGCTGTGTCCAGACTCAGGAAGGACAAGGTAATGAGGAGCTGTCAGTGCATTTAGTGAGGCAAACTCTGACCAGCCCAGTGAACTTTCTATGATGGGATGAATAACTTAGTGGATAGGGGAAGAGGTAGTTTAAGTGCCCTTCATCGTTAGCAAGGTCTTTGACACCATGTCCAATGGCACCCTTGCAGCCAAGATTGGAAGTGTGTGTTGCATGGGTGAATTGGAAAATGGCTGACAAACCTTTTGGACTGTTCACTGCTTTGAGCCAGCCTTGCTTGAAGTAGGCGGTTGGACTAGATGAGGTCTCTCCCAACACAAATCATTCTACAATTTAACAAAAACATTGACAGTATAAAATCACGGGATAAAGTTTACCTTAAGAAATCATTAAAAGGAATTATTTTTAAGTGTCTCTTTAAAATTTAAGATGTTGAATTATCATACAGCTGACAAGTGAATCACAGCTTGAAATGGCTTCAGATTTTGCTAAATACAGGTTTTCCTGTCATCTAGTGTCTATTTGTTTGTTATCTACTCTTTGTTTTACACTTGCTATTTTCAGTAAAATATTGTGTTCCTCACATGAAACACTAACTAAATAGACATAGATTTCATGAAGCGAGTCCAGAAACCTTACAGTCATAGAACTAGAAGATATTATACACTTCCCTTATTTATTTCAAGATCTGAAAGTTAATTCTACACTTCAAACCCATTACATTCTGTTCCTCTTTTTCATGATTGTGTGAAGCATTAAAAGCAGAATGAACCAAAGCATAGGAGGATTAGAATTTGACATTTAACTGCAAACAGTAGGATATCTGGGACACGTGTCTGCAACAAATTACCACTGCAGTCAACTGGATATGGTTTTTAAATAAGATTTTAACAATGTGTACGAATAAGTGTGCTTGTAATAGAAGTGTTTGGATAACGTCAAGTCACTGCACACTTACACTGAGGAGACTGGGTAAACAAGCTACAGAGCTGACTAAAAGAAAAAGGTTTTAAAATAGTGAGACTGCCACAAAGGAAAACAGTTGTTCTTCAAACACACCATTTCACACCCCCCAAAAAAATTAAAGAAAAAAAAAAAAATCTTAATTATGTCAGCAAAGATTTTCAAGCAACTCCTTTCCACCTTTAGTCTTTAGTTGTGGAAATTACTGTACTTCCTTTGGGGGCAAGCTAGTGGATATCCACAGCTTTTAGCTCCCTGACTGTTACCATTTAGTGGGAGAAAGCTGAGGAACTCACATATCTGAACTTCCACTTATGTCAAATTAGAAATTCTGTGCTGGGTTTGAACAGAGACAATGTCTTCTTAAAGATGCATTATCATTTTGTAAGTAATACGAGGTATTCTCCAAGGTAAACTAAAACCCAACCGAATCCTTTTCAAAAGTTAGCCTTTTGAAAATTATAAGTCTTGACATGAAAAATGTCTGATTCAGTTTTCATTATTTTTTTAAGAGGTACTGAAGTCACTTAAAGGGTTATAACATCAAGGATATGAATAGTGTTCAGTTCTGAGTCATTAAAATACGTAGAAAATTACTTTTACTTGAAACTTCATAAGCTTTTGGTGGAGCTCATTAATACTAATATTTCTTCTAGAGAAGGGAGAAGTAGTATAGAATAAAAGCATCTAATTTGTCAAATTCTCTTTTTTTTTGCCTGTGAATTTTACTTTGCCAGTATGATGTTCTGAAAAATAACTGAATTATTAATAAATTATAAACAACTAAGTTTGGGGTTTTTTTCCCCAATTAACATGACTTACACAGTTTTGCTGATGAGGCTGTCTGCTATTCAAAGATTGTAGGATTAAGTGTGAAACCTGAGAAAGAAACAGATTTCCTTCACTGTGTTTTGCTTAGGTGTGAAATGTAAGTAAGCTTAAGACATGAAATCAAACCTGAGACAGCAAATGTGCCCTCAAAGCATTTTGTGTCTCAGTTAAGCTAAATAGAGAAAAGAACACTTGCGTTTTAGCTGAGCTTGCTGTTAAGAAGGGAAAGAAACAGGAAGAATGATCCTAAAAGTTCATCACACTAAAGACCAATTTCCATGAATTTAGACTATGATTAGGAGAAGAATTTTTTATGCTACGTCAGTATTCTGGCGGGAGAAATATTTGCTATACTTTTTCCTCCAAACAGCCGAGTTATATCTCGGGAGGCAAATCTATTTCATGGCTGTAGCAATCATAGTCCAAAGACAAATAACAGGGCTGGGACTTAGCCAGATTCTGCAGTACACTAAAATAACGTTATTCTGTCCTGTCACCATTCAGTGCTGAATACCTGTTAAAACCCCCCATATCTCAAATTGCAGATTAGGAAGATAAATATTGTCCTGTCAGATTTAAATGAGAAATCTTCTGATTCTCTGTCCTTTCCATACAACCTGTAGCAGAAATGAATTTCTCTATTTACCTTTTGGAACAAGGTCACCAATGAAATGTTTTAACAAAAGAATGAGAAAACAAGTATATATGGCAGGCACACAAAAAAAACCCAGTTGACAAGACATTAGCAACTGTAACAGCATCAGAGCAAGTGAAATACTGGAGTATTGTCAAATGATCAAGAAGAAAATGTCAGACTCATTCTTGATGAGATTCTATTTGAAGTGAAAGAAGCCAAATGCATGGAAAATAGTCTATCAAATTAAATCAAGCTTGATCGAGCAAAAAAGGGAAGCTGTAGACTTCAAGACCTCCCAGCATACTAAACAAAAAATTGCAGAGTATCCTAGATTTAGTTCTTGTTTCGGTACAGTACATTCCACATGAGACACAGAGACAAATATTATGAGAGAACCTATCATAACATTTTTATCACTGCATGACATTATGACAGTTCAGATTTTAACATTATGGAATAGCTTTACATTTTTAGTGATCCCAGCAGTCACTAATCAAAGCAAGTATATTTAAGAAAAAGCACAGAATTCTGTCTGCCACAAAGGAAAACAGTTTTTTATCACTTCTTAGAGACCTGCAACAGAAATAAAAAAGCATTAAATTCAAATCCAGAAGGACCTAATGGATGTGGTTTACTAAAAAACCCACATACAACGAAACTCCCATCAAGATATACACATAATAAAGGCTTAGTACTGAAATCTTTGAGATAACATAATCTAAATGTTTTGAAAAGCTCTTACAAAATTACTAAGGCTATATCAGACCCATCTTGCAAGAAGATATAGAGTGTTTATGAAATCCAAGGATAAAATGATGAAAAAAGTAACATTTCATGCAGATGGACCCCATGCTATATATAGACATGTCAAACAGCAGAGAAGGACATAGATCCTATAATAACACCTTGTCAATGATTTTAAAGATGAGCTGGCCATGCAGACTAAATGTATCTTTATATGCATCTCTACAAAGCCTTGAAGGAAAGGTTTTCTTTCAATAGCATCTTTTGATGGCAAGCAATCAGGTCATCATTTTTGGAATTATGATGGAGGGCATATTTAACATTTGCATGAGCTGACATCAGGCTGCTCAAAGTACAAAACCTTGGTCTGGGAAGAACTTTGCAAACTTTCACTTTATGATAATATAAAGAATTTCACAGAAAGACACTCCAAGCAACCAATAAGGAAAACTTCACCCTCATAAGTTCACCTCATAACAAAACTATGTTCTTGATATGTGCTTTTCTGAACCTGAAAAATAGATTTAAATTGAAGTTTCACTTGGAATTGACCAAGTCCCACTAAGAGAGAAACAGAAACTTTTGTGAAATATGGGGAATAAAACTCACTTATTCTTATTCCAGGTATTCTCAATCTAAGGAAATGAGTCACTCTACTAAAATATGGATTTTTCTTTCATGATGAAGCATTCAGCCTGCTCTTCTGGAATAAGCATACATCAATTGTGCAATAGTGCCCTGCCCTGAACTACTGAGGGATGATTGTTAAAAATCACCCTTCCTTCCTACCTTTATATGAATTGTTTTACATGCATGGATAGTACATGGAATAGTTCAGGTTTGTGTCAATGTGACTATAGGATGAGGAAATATTGATTACAGAAGTGCACAAAAAAAATTAAAGAGAAGTGACAACAAGATTTAATAAGGTTTTTGTGTTCAAGAGCATGAAACAACTGGCTTATAACCTTCTGCTATGGCTGCAGGAGCAGGTATAAAATATTGGGAGACACCAAAATGTGTGACAGTAAGGGACATATGAAAATCATCTACTATTAGAAGACCCTATGAACAATGATTGTTGTATCCAAGGTCCTCTACAATAAGACTTGACACTCTTGTGCTCTTGCACAGGCTTCATTCACCTAGACCACAAGGGCATGTGTAGGCAGCAAAAAGGCTGACACCTGTGAGACAGCTTTGAACAGGATCCCTGTGCCTGCACAGAGTAGGCTGAAACAGGATTACAGTGGTTCCCAAAGATAGAAACAGGTTGTAATGGAATAAAAGAGTCAGTTCTGGTGGGTAAAAGTTAGCTCTGAACTAAGCTGTGGAAATAGAATTAATGATTTTCAGATGTTCTGTAACAATCTGTGTGTGCCTGAGGGCTTGATGATGAAGACAATGACTAAGATGGGATTTAGTGGGAAAGATTCAGTAAAGACAGCACAAGCTTGGGTTGATATCCCTACTTTCTCTCTAGGTTCCTGTGACATTAGGCATTATGTTCATTTTGGCTATGATTGCACTATCCTTCTGAGTTTTGTTTCTGTTTGTTTGATTTTGGAAGAAGACCATGTGGTCTTTTTGCTTTATCATTATTTTATGTTTAGTTCAGCATAAAAAAAATATTGGATCAAATAAACTTCCTAAAAACCTGGCCTGGAAGTCGACAGTTATTTTACAAAAAGAAATTGGTATCACTTTTTGAAGTAATCAACAAATAATTATATGAGTTCAGCAAATGCAAAAGCCATCTCCCCAACAAACCAACACTCATAGCATCCCATAAGTTTTATAGGTTTGTGGATAATTTTTTTCTACGGATTGAAGTATTTGCTTATTAAAGGTTTTTATTCTCAAACTTACATGATAATGCTAATTCTTTATACAGCATTTCACAAGCATGATTTTGCTTTTGCTTAAACACTATTCATTAAAAATTGGATTTTTTTACCAGAGGAATACAATATTTTTTGATGGACAACATTCAAGTGTGAAAAACCATATGCTGTAAAGATATCATGGTTTATCAGAACTTAAATACTTTGCTTTCTTTGTGTTACTGAGTTACAGTTCTCAGATTATTTACTCCATGGTGTAATGCTCCATGATGTAAAAGTACAATATATCACAATGTGAGCCTGCAGATCTTACAATAGACCAAAGGATTTTCTATGAAGTGCATTGCCCTTTCTGGTCCAGTAGTGTGTTAATGCAATATACAATCTCTTAATGCTATATGACTTAAAATACAATTTGAATATATGATTAATCACTATGTGTACATAATTTTTCTGTTTTCAATATTTCATCAAAATATACATCAAAATATCAAAACATTCCCACTTTTTATTCATATCAGTACAGTCTCTGGGGTCCTTGCCTGGAATGTTTAGTCCCATATTAAAACTTAAGTCTTTACAGATTTGTCAGAAGCAAAATAAGAAACCTTTTCAGTTGCTGCTCCACTATAGTCTTTAAAACAAGATAACATTGCTTTCCTGATAAATCCTGCCATTACATTAGTGGGAGGTAGGTGGGTACGAGTATCAAGATTGCTCTAATAAAACATGAGTTATATTTGTACAAATAAAAGATTGGTATACTTCCATGCTACTGACTGAAAACTGATGACAAAGTGGAAACGGAATAACCACTAATTCAGATTTGACTTTCTTATCTTAGCCTACCATTGGTTTAGGCAAAGATTAGCCATCCAGAAAATTTGGGTAAATCTGTAATTTTTTTAAGCCAAAGTGCATTTTTCACAAATTAGTTCACTAAAACAGCATAAGTATTTATTCCTTTTAAGGTAGAAACTTTCATGACACAATTTATGTCATCTGCAGATCAGACTGAGGTGAAAAAGTGATTCAGTCTGGAGAGTCCTCTTTCTGCAAATACACATGTAAGTCTCTCAGTGTTGTTAGACATTATAAACATAAAATAGAAAAGATATGTTTTGAGTAGAGGCAAGGGAAACAAAAGATAAAACAGTTGTATTATCACATCAGTTCAATTTGCAGCAAAGGTACGTGTTGAGTCTCTCTAAAGTCTCCCTTTATTACCTGCTATTCTCCTTGGATATTTTCTACTGGGTAGCTATAATTTGCAAAGCCCCTTCAGGGCCCTTGTGCTTCTCGAAAGGATGTGCAAGAGTATGTCTCTCAAAACAAATATCTGCAACCAGCATCTTACCTTAGACTACATATCAATGTGCACTCACTTGGTACTCAGAGACTGCATCTAATTTAGACCCAAAGGCAGACACAGGTGAATAATATTTGCAGCAACAAAACAGGATTCAAGCTACAGAGGAACTAATTTATTAATTAAAAAGAGCATCAACTGGAGAACTACAGCATGTCTTGTAGTCTGGGTATTGTAATCTTTCCTTTTCCTAAGGATAAAATAATGAAATTCCATATGTCTGCCATGAAAAAAACCCCAAAAGTACGAGCCTTATACCATTTAACTTGTTTTGGTAAGATACCTGTGAGATGACCTGGCTTACACTCAGGCACAAATGAAGAAAAATTCTCAAGTTAAAGGTATTATCCTGGTATGAAAATGTGCATGAAAACAGACAAAATTTAGGCATAATAATTAAGATATTATAAAGTAAAAGGCTATGAACTATAAACCAAGAATAATCAAAGGGACATTATAATTTAGAAGTTGCTATGATACCTACACCAGACTTTTAGACAGAAACTGCTACGTTTATCTTTATTTTAAAATCTTTATTTAAGATTTGGGTGAGGAGGTGGAGTGCATCCTCGAGAAGTTTGCAGACAACACCAAGTAGTTGGGAGGCACTGCAGAGGGATCTGGACAGAGTGGATCAATATGCTAAGGCCATTGATGAGGTTCAATAAGATCAAATGTTGGTTCCTGCACTTGGGTCACAAGAAGCCCATGCAGAGCTACAGAGTGGGGAAAGGATGGCTGGAAATCTACCTGGAGGAAAAGGGCCTGGCAGTGTTGGTTAACAGTGGCTGAATCTGAGCTGGAGTGTGCCTAGGTGGCCAAAGACCAATGGCATCCTGGCCAGTAGGAACAGGGCAGTGATCATCCTGTTGCACTTGGCATTGGCGAGGCTGCATCTCGAATCCTGTGTTCAGGCTTGGGCTCCTCACTATGAGAAAAGTCATGGCTCATTTCTTCAGCCCACGGCTGCAATGAGGGACTTGCACCATTTGTTTTTGAGCAAGAGTCTAATCCTTCTCTCACCAGAGAAGGATGAAATCACCCTTGGTAAAGCTCACAGACAGACTCACTATTTCCTCAGAATAATTCCTATTCATCCTATTTCTTTGTCCTATTTGGAAAAGAAGTGGATATGCACAAATATTCCATAATTCGCAGGTGTGCTGAAATGGGTGAAAAACTTTTGAGAAGAGTTGATAATGTGGATGTGCTCCCACAACTAAGAACAAAACTTGCAGTTTTGTCCTAGAACAACTTCAATATTTTCTCAGCTCCAGCCTGAAGCAATTTACAAAATAATCATTGTGAAGCAGACTCCTGTTCCCTATACTGACCTGTCTGTGTCCTGTGGGCAGGAAAACATGCTATTCCCATGAAGACATAATATTACTTCAAGAAACTACACTGAATTTCACAATAATAGCAATACATTTCCCGAGCATATTTTTTAGTGTTCCTTTATGGTCTCTACCCCACAGCTTTTTAGTGTGCTGCACTTTATGAAACAGAAAGCTTGGAAATAATCACACAGCTCATTAAATCCTCTTCTGTCAAGTTGCAGTATTCATGGCACCACCATTATGTATCACTGACCACCAAACATATCAGTAGGAGCTTCAGAGTTGATAGATGAGACCCACAGGCCAATAATAATGACCCAGAGGAAGCTGCCAAGACTGAGGGCAATACCAGTGTTTTAGATTTGTACATCTAATTTGAGGAGATTTCTAAAATGCTTGGTTTTATACCTACTGAGCCTAATATTTTGTGACTCCACCTCAGAGACAACATTTAGACAGGATACCCAGGGAACTGTGTGCCACTCTAAAAAGCTATAAGAATTTACAGGTTCAATTTTCAATTTCAGATACATACATGCGAATGGTTTCTGACTCATGGATAAAAGCTGCATAAATTTGAATGGTATTCGTCCATAAAAGGCAGGTGCTAATGTAAATGGTTCAGTTGACTATACCATGAAAGAGCTAATGTACATTAATAATGCAATCAAAATGAAGTTATGCTTTCTTTGTGAGGTACTGAGTACTAGAGTATATAGTAGTATAAGGCATATGCTGCGGGATAATCTTTTTCAAATATTCCTTTGTTTAAATAGCTTTCCATAACTGACTATCATCCAGCCCTATATTACCAATATATTCTAATACAATTTAAAAGAAAATTAAGCTATCTTAATCAAGTTCATTTGTACAGTTGTAACGGGATTTTCTTGTCCATTTCCATAACTTGACTGTTGATATAAATTTGTTGTTCTATTTATTGCAAAGCTCTCAGGACAGAGAAGAAAGTAATTTTCATCAAGAAGTTTTGCAATAATGCACTATTTGTGTATAAGATGTTCTGGGTCATAACCCCAAGTAAATTTTCTTAGTCATCTGCTTGTTAATGTGTGGTGACTGTTAATGTCTACTGCCAATTAAAAGAATTAATAAACCCAATTTCTTTAATAACAATACCACTTTTACAAATTCTTTCTTTTTGTCAAACCATACTGATAACAACTGTATTTCACATACAAAAAAGAGCAAATTAGGAAGAGCTAAAAGAAAATTTCACCTTGCTTATTCTTTATATTCCTTCATGTATTAGGAACTAAGGTGTGAATATGCCATCAGGAGAGTGCATAAAAATCAAAGTATCTTAAGATTAAACAGTTAAAACTTAATATTGAGTAAACCATTTCTGCTATTATTAACAGATTCAAACAATTCAAGTAATTATTGGTCACTTAATTTCCTTTGCAACAAATTCACTTCCCTGCTACAGAAAGCACAAAAGTACACAGAGTAGAGCAAGGGCATTTCCTTGTACAAAATTCTTGGCATATTATAGATGCCACAAGAAATACTTAACGAGTCTAGCAACAGTAATCATAGTAATAACAGATCTATTGCCTTAGGAAAACACAGTTTAAAAAATCTGGTCAGACCAGTGTGCAAGAAGCTGTAAATAATGCACTGATGGCATTACATGGCCTATTGCTTGGAGAACACCGCTCCAGGAAACATCTTCTATTAATGCCATCCCACAGACTGACTTTGCTGCCTCACTTTTATCACTTGAGTTCTTTTATTTCACTCATCTATAGGACTTTTTCTAATGAAGTTTGAAAGCAATCTCCCCTTGAATATAATTGAAATTATTTAATCTGTTTTTCTCTTAAACCCAAAAGGTAGGAGCTATAAAAGTTAAAGTTATTGTTCAACAATGGTGATGAAACAACAACACATCTAACAAAAATGCTTCAGTTTCTACTAACAATCAGAAAAATAGATTTCCACAGCCTGCAACACTGAAAATGAACAAGCCATATCCATTCTTTATGGCTTGTTACAGCCAAAACACTGGCTACACTTCACCTTTTCGTGACATAGCCATTACACACTTCGGGTTGGATATGAGCAATACAGTTCAGAGGTTTAGTGAAATCTTAGAATCCTTCTGAATCCTAGAATCCTTCTGAATCCCACCAAACATCTTTCTGTACTGCACATTACTTCTGTATATATATGACAGGTAAGGCTAGTAGTGGACTCCAGAGCTTAGCATTGACAGCCTACATATGTAATTAAAAATAGTTTTCAGAGGTAAATGTTGCATTACGTAACAACTAGATTTTACTTAAGCATTCATGACAAAACACTAGAAGATGAAAATATTACTTTTTTTTTTTTTTCCCTTTTGTTTACTGGGTACTCAGATGAACAATGTTTGCAGTATTATGTGGGAAAACTGCAACTTTAATTTTAATAATAGACTTCTCTAATAACTGTTACAGTTTGATGTGGTACGATTTCAAGGACAAATAAAAACTATTTTTTTGCGTCTGTATAAAATCTGACACATAACTGGGCTGGGTATCATTTTAGATTCATTACATGGATAACCTCATCTATTAGACGAGCCCTGTTATATTACACTAAATTTAATAACTAGAGTCTAAGTAAAAATAGTTATTTTTTCCTCACAAGAGTAATCATATTCACTGCAGCGGAATTACAAAGAGAAGTATAAAGTTGTCAGAAGTGATCTGTTTAATAAATAAGCAGTTTATACGGCTAAATATTTTGCAATACCTAGGTAACACACCATATGCTAAAAATCTGTCAGTTCCAGCATCCTGGAAATATGCTGAGATGGAACATCAGCAAAGCAAACTCACTAGTCCTGCAGGCACCAGTAGCAGCAAATTCAAATACAAAGGGAAAAGAAAGCACTATTTTAATGATGTTAACAAATCCTTACCTAGTGGCTGCCCTGCAATGATCCTGGCATTCTCTCCTGCCACCGCAGCCCTTGCGTGCCTCTCGCTCATGTACTGTACGAAGGCATAGCCTTTGTGCACCGAGCAGCCCACTATTTTCCCATACTTTGCAAAGATTGCTTCAATGTCACCTTTTTTGACAATAGCTGTGTTCAGATTACCAATGAAGACTCTGGAGTTGATGGACTTTGGGTCATTCTTATTGGTGACATTGCTGGTCTGTGTTTTGCCAGTCATGGTTGGATCACTTGGCTTTAAACCTTAAAAAAAGAACAAAGAGAATTATATTTCTAAGCATACAATTACCCTGACTTTGCATGATTTTTCCAGCAATAATTCACTTTTCGTTTTGTACTTTGGGTGAATCTCGACTCAGAAGAATCAAACTTATCTAAAACATATTATCAATAAAATCAAGATAGCACATTTTAAAATACTGCTCAAAAGTAAAATTGAAACTTCTTATTTTTATAGATGTGAAATATACCAATACATCACTTAATATAATGCTGTGATAGAGGAGCTTTACTGTAATCATATGTGGATTTCTGCTTAGAAATTCAATATTGACTTTTTAAGTACTTAGCCATCTAGAAACTGCAAAGCAAGAGAATAAATCATTATCTACTCTCAAAGAAATGAACATTCAAGGCCATGTAGAGAGCAAATTCTTAAAATGAAAAACAGCTCTGCTTTTGTTTGGTGTCAGTTAGAGTACATTTCTCACCAGTTAAATATCACTGTGAGGTGTGCAAGGTAGGTAACATACAATTCTTTACTGCAATCAATATGTTTCTATCAGAACAATTTTCCCTGTAAATTCAGTACAAAAAGAGAAGTGAGAAAAGACAGTGGCTTATGTTCTGAGAACTAAAAAGTAGGAAAAAACCCCACTTTAGGAATACAGCTTTTCTCTTTTTTTTCTCTTTTGTCTGAGGTCACAAGTCGAAATGCATCCTGGTAAATCTCTGATGGGAATAACTACATTATTTCTGGGAAAGATTTGGTAAAAGAAGAAAAAGAAACCAGCACTTCTAGTGTTCATCTACCCTCACCACTCTGAAATGCATGTGGTTTTCAAAATTTGTATGAAAATTCCACATGCCTGCAGGACCCTCTATTTACATCAGTCTACTTATATGGAAATGAAATGAAATAAATTGTCCCAACACTGCACTGGGTTTTCTCTAGCTTTAGTAGACCATGGTAATGTCAAAAATATGCATAACTTTAAGTAGAGACAACCTATTTCGTATGAAGAAAGTAATTTAGGCAGCAGTCAAATATAGGTCCTGTCTTACAGCCAAGAACTATTGTTGCCATTTTTTAACCGGTTCATACTTTTGACTAGATCAGAGTAACAACTCAGGCAAGAAGAGAATCCAGTTAAATACTTTTCACAGTTAAAACTCAGTTCATTCCTCAGAATGAAAAGGTATAATAACCCCTATTCTGAACATCTAAATTTGAAGTTTCATATTTTAAATCAGTAGCTACCATACCATGAAGCTAGAAAAAGAAACCTTTGTCACTGTACTCCACAGAATATCTGATGAACAAAACAGCCACAGTTGCAGCCATCAGCATTTTGACTGTCCCCATCCCAGAGGATCCAAACCCCACCTTCCAGACAAGAACGCACAATGGAGAAGTGCGGACAGTCCTCCTGAGTCTCAGCAAAGAAGTGAAAACATTCACTTTATTAAATGAATGTATGCCATAGAGCTGCCAGTAAAATAGCTTTCACTTGATTAACAACTCAGCATGGCAACTTACTTCATATTACAGCATTTAGAGAAAATACTGAAGACAATAAGGAAAAGGATATTTTCCTCTAAGTTTATTGATTTTAAAACAGATTGTGGAAACATAACATACTGTATACATGAACAAATTTCATAATGGAAACCCAGGAAAACTACCTTGAATGCACGCCTATGACCTTTA
The DNA here is from genome assembly GCA_013399915.1 of Illadopsis cleaveri. NCBI lineage: Eukaryota > Metazoa > Chordata > Aves > Passeriformes > Timaliidae > Illadopsis > Illadopsis cleaveri. The sequence continues at coordinate 463,291 of VXBB01004568.1, read as the reverse complement.
TCATAAGACAAATTCAAGACTATATATTTTCAGATTGCTGTGCAGACTGTGTATATTTGAAGTCATGTCTACACATAGCTAACCTGAATATTGCGAACATTCAAAGTAGTATGCTTGGTACTGTAATATTATGAAGGCAAACCATTTACAAAACATAAATATAATGCACACTAAGATCCATATTGGCATAAATTAAACTGCTGATGTTTTCTGAGACCCGGGAAGTTTAACCCTGTCTTAGATACACCTGTGTTACACAGGAATCAAAATGGCGATAATAGAGCCGTGTTAGCTTAAGGAGTCCTGATGAACCAAACCACTGAGCTGTCTAGGCAGAGGAGTAACAAGGTATACCAGTAACAAGGTATAAGAGTAAAAAGGTACAAGAGTAACAAAGTATAAGAGTAACAAGGTACAACAGTAACAAAGTTAGTGCTGATGAACAGGGAGCAACTGATATTCCCTGTGGTGCTGAATTGCACGCCACTTCAAATGCCACTCTATTGGGAAAACTTACCATGGAGGGCATTGTTTTTATCTTTGCAAAGATCCAGGGGAAAAAAACTGTATCTGTTCTTATACCATTCTTAGCATCTTGTTGATATTATGTACATTTATCGAGTGTGTAGCTGAACTTATTTTACTAAACTCATAGAGGCAGTTTATCACAAGTATGATCGCCGGTCTAGAAAGCCGTAGCCTGGACTGGGAGACCTGTCTCTTCCACTAAACTGCTGTATGACTCTCAGTAAGATGATTTTAGTGCCTCTGTTTCCACTTTTTAATCTTCAGACTGGCATTTTTTTTTGACTGAGGGCTATGTCTCAATGTATTTTTATGTAACTTCTAACACAACGATGTGACCTCAGCTGGAATGTTTAAGCACAACCAACAGACCACTAAAAAAAAAAAAAAAAAAAAAAAAAAA
>VXBB01004568.1:431814-462342 GCA_013399915.1 Illadopsis cleaveri | reverse complement strand
AAATCAAGAACAAAGCTACAGAAAATCTGCCAGAAACCAAGTTTTGCATGAAAATTATATGCAATGAAACTCTTTATTTATTACCACCAAAATTGTTTTCTAAACACCAGAGTACTATACTCTGTATTTCCTCTATTGTTTAACCATTTAACATGGGATTTGGTGAATTACTCTTTTTTTCATAAAAATCCTCATTTTATTTTTGCCCAGTTTTTCTATGTACTAATTTAAATAGACTTTGAATAGGACATTGAACATTTCTCTCTTGTAGTTCTTTGCAATGCAAATTTACAATATTTCTATAACACAAAGAAAACTAGTTGTCTGGTGGGTTCTCTCATATTCAAATGAGCAGCCAGGAAAACGTGCTCCAGAAATTCAAAGGGTGAGAATAATACTAACATGAATGACTGAGATTTGATTGCCTTGCTGGTCACAATACTACTGTGAATATTTCATAAAAATCAAAGATCCATGGGATCTTCATTACAATGTGAAAGGATTTATGGCAACTTCTACACCTCACTTCCAATATACATCTGTGAATACTGAATTATATTCTCTGAGCTATGAGTAAAATCACAAACATTGTACCTCATACAAATGCAGAAAGAAATGAAATAGTGAGAGAAACTTATCTGAAATAATCTCATTTCCTTGCAGACTTTAATAAGGTGTCTTGCTAATTTCCTACTACTGAAGTGATCCTTTCTGGTAATAAATACCTCCTATATGCCAAGCATTTATTAAAAAAAAATGCTTTATAAATAACATTTAGCTGTCAGTGCACTTCATCATATTTATTTATTCAATGCACTTCATTATATACAGCATTGTTCTATGTAGTAGCTGATTTAATTATTCTCCTAAGAAGTAACTAGTTTGATTTAATTATTCTACCAAGAATTTGTTTTGGTATACTTTAAAAGAAAATAAATAATAAATTAGACCACTTCTTTGACTACGTAGATCTCTAAAATTCTTTCTTAAACAGTAACATGTCAAACTGCATGAAAATGCAAATTACTAAAATTGATTCCTATCATCCAGGACATACAAGTGACAAGTTTAAACCAGTCAATTTGAAGTGCAAAAGAGGGGAGCATAATTTAAGTCTTGGCTTCCTTCACTTTTCCAGCATTTTCTGACAAAGTTTGGCTAAGCACTAGCATGACAATGCAATGCTTTGTGGCCCTGAAACTCATAAGACACATATGTGAACACACAGCTCTATTTCACAGATGCTTCTCCTCTGGTGCTGTGCCTAACTCCAGAGCAGTGAAGACAACAATCCCTTTTCAGCTATGCCATGGCCCAGTGCAGGAAAAAACACAGAACTTGAAGCAAAGAGAAAGGGAACAACAACAAAGAGAAAGGGAATTGTCAAACTCTACATTCCAACTCTCAAGCTTATCTTTTAGGGAGTAGGGTCAAGGCATGACCATAAAACTCCTGTTGGACTTCTGCTCCCTGTGCTTCTTTATGCACTTTCACAATGATTCTTCACACAGTAAAATGCAAAATTTGTCTTTGAACAGGCAACGGTTTGGTCAAACTGCAAGAAAATTTTAGGATATATAAAAGTTTGAGGGTCTAAGTAAAAGGGATTTTGAAGCCATTCACTTCAGCATTTTCCCAACTGTACAACTGTTTCTTATTTTAAAATACTGAGAGGAATTCATAACCTCTAAGTAAAATTTCTGCCAAATACTGAAATATTGTCTCTGGAGCTGTCCTTATGCATTTTCCTATGCTGAATTAACCAAAAAGGCTAGCCTGTAATAACTTTGTTAGAATTGGAAAAATCATATAAATCATATAAATTCAATATTTATATTGATTACTTGCGTTTTCTCTCCTATTTTTCTCTTTTTTTTTTTTTATTTTTTTCCTAAGATCTATACCTAATTTGACTTAAAAAAAAATTGTCTTCTTTAAGTTTTGAAATACTTTCATGAGTTTCTATGTATTTATGTGCTTTTATCTCGGAGCTGTTTCTTTCCATTCAACAATAAGACCTTTTAACCTAATTTTAAAAAATCTACAGATTTGAATGAACTAAGTATTACTTGCAGTCTCTTTAGAAAAAAATAGGGCTACTGAGGAAAAACTGAAATAACAAAATCTAAAATCTTTAAGGAATATAAATCCTTTCTGAAAATGGAATAAAACTGTGTTACTTTTATAGAGATTTAATATCAAACTTTTATGTATTTATATTTTTTTACAAAGGAGACAGGAAAAAATCAAACCCAGTTTCATTTCTCTTCTCCTGCTCTCCCCAAAAAACAAATTCGTTTTGAGATCATGTTTAGAGGTGAGTCAGTAAGTAATCAACGGTCTGTATTAGGTTTGTGCGATAGTAAAAGAGTAATTCTGGGGAGAAAGATTTTTAAATACGAAAATTTCCATCACTGACAGATTACTCTAATTCCAAAATTTAATTTTTGCTATTTAATATAAGATACTTGCACACTGAGATTCATAGTGCACATTTGAGTATTGCAAATCCTTCTAAAAAAGATAAAGCCCTTAACAGACACGTGGTTGAACAGTCATGTTTGTTTCCACAATGAAATCCACAGTAGTAAGTACAGACTGTGAGAATCTAATTGCTAGGATATTTAGGGGTCAAGCTGAACACGGTCATTCTGGCAAAAAATCAAACATCATAGTATTGGTCCTTGGATAGACAAAATCCAGCACTATAACATGTGATCACTCTCCAGCTCAAAACACAAGGGATTTTGCTCTTTTCAGCATTTCCAAGCAACCTCTGCTCTTCTGCTATCCAGCCTCAGTTAAAAGCTGAACTTTTGTCAATATCAAGGTTCAATTGTTGCTTTAATAGCTGAGCTTTTCTGTGATGTGCTGTCTTTGAGCTTAAGGAATCAATAATTATAAAAATATTTATCAAGAAAGAAAGATTAGGCCATAATATATTTTCTCTACTTTTCAATTACCTTTTAGCAACAGTGATAACATTAACATTTTTATTGTGTTGCAGAAAAATAAAAAGATATTTAAGCATTTGAAATATCCTTCTATGTGTGAAATGTCCTACAACATAGATTTATCTTGCATTGGTACTAATATTTTATGGAGAAAATTCAGTATTCATATTAATTGCTTTAATAAGCAGTCATTAAAAGTATTTTAAATCAGTACTTGACAAAACCCCTATAAAATTTTTCATATCTTTTGGGAGCATGACTATTGGATATTTCATGATGGCAGGGAGAAATGGAAAGAGAGAAGAGAGAGAACAGAAAACTATCAGATAAAATATATTTTGTCTTGGAGGAATTCTTTCTTCTTATTTTTTAAATTAATTTTTAATGAATTACTATGACTAGATTACACAAATAAAGAAAAAAAGTTATCCATAAGATGCTTAGTTAAATTCACATCATAATATTCTGGGCTTTCCCACTCATCATTAAAGTCAAAGAATATGCATCCTCTCTCTCTCTCTTAAGACATTCTTCCTATCTACTTATTCATTTATTTATTTATTTTTATATGTTTTAGCTTTCTGCTTCCTTTCCATTACCTTTAAAAAGGGGTTGACACATCATGTCTGTAACATGGACAATGCTCCCTTCAAGCAGGCGTTTCTGGAGCCACATAAATGACAACATGCATCAATATGCCACATCTTGTAGAAAATGAAGGATTGAAAGATAAAATGATATAGCAGATCTCACTTCATCTGCTGCTGCCACTCTTCTCAAAGAGACGAATACTCTCTTAGTGAAAGGTGAATAAAATGTATCCACTTGTTAAAAGAATTAAAATACCTAGAGATGAATAATAACATACCAACAAAAATAACCACTTCTAAGGATATATTATTTTAAATTAGTTGTTTAAGATTTTGGAACAGTGGGTGGAAGATGTGAACTCTGTCCCAGGTGTAACACCACCCCCAAGGAGTGGGAGGAAAAAAGGAAAAGGTCTAAGGTCTGTAGAGGTGGATAGAGTTGCAGCTTCTTGTTGCTCTGCGCTAGCTCATGGTGCTGGAAACTTCTCCCAACCAAAAGGGCATAGGAAATGGGACTTGTCAGTACAGAAAAATAGGGATTTTCCCTGCTATTCACATGCTCTTTGTTCTCAGGATGTAGAAAACAACCCTGTAAAGGTAAGAAAATAACCCTGTAAAGAAATATATTTCTCTAGTAAAATATTTGATGAGCACTCAGATACCCTTTCTTCCATCATATTTAAACCCACAAAATACAAGGATTTCTTTATTTATAGGTTTTCAAGGTGCAACTCTGGTGGTTAGGATAAAAAGTAATCATGATAGCACATATCAGTATAGTTGTGCAAACAATACAGAGAAATCAGGAGAAAAATAAATAAAAAATATAAGACTTATTTAGAATTTGAAGTGAAGTGTGAAATGGAGTAAAGGTAATGCATTGTCTAACTGTGTAATTTCTGAAAGAGACACACATTTTAAGGGCATACTCAAGAGATCTGGACATTGAGGTCACTTAGCAGCGTCCAGAATGGGACCTTTCCTATTGTCCTGCAGGTAATACTTCACCTTTCAAAATGTCTCTAGGAGAGAGAGCACAATTTGGACATTTTTGATACTAATTAGTAAATTAATTATTATTTTTAATTAGTAATTAAAATAATGGGTTAAATTTGATACACTTCTTTAACATCTTTGTGATCTATGTGCTGGATATGTCTATCCAGGAAATAAGAATGGAAACTTTTTGTATTGGGATGCATTGCTTTCATGTGCTGTCAGACACGTTCTTGGAGAAGGAAATGAACAAGTTTGGGATCCTTTGTTTATTTTTTTAAGCAAAAGGTAAACTTCCCTTCACTTCCAATATTTTGAACAGATCTATTTGCAGCCAGCTATCTCATCTCTTTCAAGTCATCTTTTATCATTTATACAGCAAGCTATTTTAATCTTCTCTAATCACTGATTCCTGCTGAATTTTTAATAATTTGTAAAGCATTTCTGACTTTGTATGATGGTCTAAATCTGTTTTCAGTCTTCAGTTTTGAGTGCAGTAACAGTAAAATCTGCAGGACTGCTGTCTTCCTCTTCACTTGGTGACTTTGTGATACTATGGATCACCTAAAAAAAATCTTAGCTATATTTGCTGTCATATGACATTTCCAGTTAATCTTGTGCTCAGTAGAAATGCTTGGTGTCATTTGGCACTGTTCCTCCCTCTGTGTTTGTGCTTTCTCTTCAGCTTCATATCACTGTGAGGATTAAATGAGCCTTGGCAAGTAAGACAGTCTCCTACTATTATTTCTTATACTTCTAACCTTCCTAATAAACTCCATCAATTTTCTCTGCCCTCTAGGGAGTTTACAGTCCCAATGTACAACATCTGAAATTTTAATTAATGAATTGTTTTAATGATTTAGAATCTAAAGCTATTATTTAAAACTGGCTCTAATAAGGGTACCAATGTCATGGTTAGCTGTTTCCCCAACATCACAGATCTTATTTCAGCCCTTCTCTGTTAGGTAAAAAGCTGGTTTTGAGACACATGACATCAAACATAGCAAGGCTCATATGAAGAAATTTTCAAATTATTCTTAAGGGAAGAAGATTATTTTGGAAAAAATTATCATGCATTTTTAAAGGAAAGTCTGGTATTTATTGCTCATGGAAACACTAAAATCAGCTCATGGATGGATGAATTTTGTGCTATTGAAGTCTCTGACAAAACTTTTGGTAGCATTATTTTGACTAACATTTTGCTCCCTTGTGTTTCCTCTATTATTGTATAAGAGTTTGAAATTGGATTTGAGGAATGTCATGGTCTAGGCTGTTGAATACCAAACAAGAAGTCAAGAGTTTCCAAATTGTAATCCTAGCTCTGGTACAGACTTGATAAGAGACCTTGTGCAAGTCACTTAATATCTCCACCTTGTCCTCTTTCTTTGGAAGCTGGCAATAATACTGACGATATTCCAGCTCAGTGAGTTGTTGCATAAATGAAATTTAAAAATGCAAAACACCAGAAAAATGCTGCAGCACTAGTGAGTGTAATAGAAAATATACCATTTAACTGAAAACATAAAAATTTGTTTTCAGGATTAGTGGTACTCTTGTTTTTCTGAATTATCTCTACATTTTTGTATATTTCTAAATATTTTCTATTAATGGGTATTTTTAGTTTTTTTCCCCCTTATTAGCTGATCAAAATATTTACATGATCTTTCATAATGGTGAGAAGTATTTAGGAATACTTTGATTTCAGAATCAGAGTCAAATTAGAATCACATTTTCTGTTGTATTCGCTCCATAATATCCCTCTCACAATCATGTCTTGGGGATTTATGCCAGATGACCGCACTGTGCATCTGACTTACAGGAAGACAAGCTGCTACTGACAACAAAGAAATTCTGACATCTGACTCTGCCAGTAGCTTTCCAAACATTTTGCAGTAATTCACTAATATATTGTGCTTTTGTCTTTTCCATTTCATTCTTTTACCCCGTTTATTCATCCTGGCTAGATTTTTGTAGTAATCAGGTGTCAACTGCATTTTTAAAATAAAAGGACATCTGCAGACAACATCTGGTAAACTGCCACATCCCTGCACAGCCTTTTTTTCTTTAGCCTGTTCAGCACATCCTGAGTCAGGAACCCAAGGTGATATGCCACCATTCACCACAAAACAGCTGAATGCCTTTTTTAGTCTATCTACAAAGTCTGTTCTGTCTTTTCACACCCTAAATCTCATGTGCATATATCAAAGTTTAAAAAATAAGGTTTAAAGTTTAAAATTACAAAGGTAGTCAAGAAACAAGAAATCTCTTACCATTGAGGATATACAACAAGACATCTGGTATTTCTTTTGATAAACTTTGGAGTGCATTGTGAGAAATGAATATGAAAATGTGATTTTGAAATGCAAAATGTGAAAATGGGATTTTCCATGTCGGATAATGAGAATTTCCATCATCCATACATATAACACACAGAAAGAAAAACTCATAGAAAATATGAATATGATTTTTTTAGAGTCTTAAATCTTGTATTTGGATCTGATTCAGCTTTTTTTTTCCATCATAATCATGCAACCCTTTGCAAGGTTCTTATAAACTAGATCCATAGACTCTGCAGGGCATTTCATAAAAACAAATCCAAAGCTATCAGTGAAACAATTTTTCTTCTATCATCTGGACATAAAGGCATCTGAAGTTTAATTTCACTTTGGTTTCTGAAACTTAGAAGCAACCTAACGTTCTGCAGAAGTGTTTTCAAGATTTAGTGGCTTGACATATATAGAATGTTTAAGCCTGCCCCAATGAATATATTAACAAGTCTTGCCCACAGGCTATTTCAGTAATTTTCCTCTGTTGTGAATATTAAGGACAAAATATCCAACTGCAGTATCTTTCTCAGTGTTTTAACTGATAGTTCAATATTTAGGACTTTCTCTGGGACAATGGAAAGTTTCATTTGATTCTCTATTGCTGAAAATTAGAATTTGCAGTCTTGATCTCCTGAGATTGTGCCTTGGCTATTTTAGCAATCATTGTAGCATGGCTGCTTCAGGCTCATAGCTCTGTATCTCACTTCCTAGACTACCTTCAAGAACACTTGACATTTACTTTGTAATTAAATCTGTGTGAATATTCATGCCGAAACCTTAGTAGGTACTTTTAATTAAAAAAGTAATAATTTTAATATTTGTCTGCTTGTTTTTCAGTTGCATGCTAAGACATGGAAATTAAATAAAAGCTAACATACTAATATTTTCATTGCTACTGAGAGATCACAAATCCTGCAGTTCCTACACTGTGCCCCATAGCATATAAAATTTCTGCTAAATAGCTTAAGAAATGTGTTAAAAGCAATGTGTTCCAGTACTGTGTATCATTAAGAAGCCCTGAAATGAAGTTTTCTTTCTAAAATAAATTGTATATAAACACAAAAAGTCTTACCTGCTCCCTCTTTAACTTTTTATGAGAAGCCACATAAAATTTGGATGAGAAGCTTTTTTTTCAATATTTCTACAGTTTCGTAGTCTCAGCAATAACTTTCTGCTGCAGCAAATAGATGCAAGTAAGATTTTAATTTAGTTTGGGATAATAGCAATTCTTGGTGGAGCTATGATTTTACTCTAGCAGACATCTGATGCCCAAACACAATGATCATTGTCCCTCCTCAGCTAATTATTTTTTTTATTTTATGCTCTTTTAGAGACTTGTTTAAACAAACACCACATAATAGGAATATGCCAAAGATGGTCCCTTAAAAAGATTAACCAAACATCAATCAGCCAGATTAAGGCGGACTTTTTCATGCAAACCATACAAACCCTGCTGTTGGTATAGCTTTCCTAGTAAAATATTTGAGTAAATTGTGATTTCCCAGGACAGTGTCTAATTATTTTATTTCAGGAGGTAACTTGGCCTCTGGGATCCAAATCTGGGTACATTTAAATGTTCTATAATTTAGTGCTGGCTTCCTATTCCTGGGCTTGGTTAATACTTGGCAAAGAGATAACTCAGCAAACAAATCAATTTCTATTCAGATATAAATCTAAAGCATCATGCTCTTTTCTTGTGCTGAATTCTTGTATTATAAATGTCATCACCATACCTCTAAAACACCTCTCATATATTCTCTGCTTCTCCCCATGCTTCAGTCCATTCACACTATTTCTTACTCGAGTCCACTTTATTTTTTCCATGCCACCCAGTCCTTCCTGCAGATTTTCTTCCTCCTTGAACCTGAAGGAGGAACATTGGTATGTAGGTTTTCACACAGCTTATGTATCTGATTTTCCTCTCCTAATGTGCTTCATAAAAGATAATCCTGGGTCTTTCAGCTGCATAGCATTTTTAAAGACTACAAAAGAATTATTCCAGTAACACTGAGCATGCAGGACATTGGGGTTTTTTTCTTTGTTTTCACACTGTATATACATATAGGAAAAACCATAAACAAGGAAAATATTTCCACTAAATTTTCAAATTGCAAAGTGGATTATGATTTATTTTTAAGGCAAGAAATGCAAGCCTGGAAAGAAAATTCTTAGAAACCTCAGTAACAATCATAAAAATCCAAAATGTTTAACATAAATAGAATTCATTTTAGCTCTCCAGTATCACAGAAGATAGGAAAAATTTGAGTGCAAAGAAACCTCCTTATGAATCTTACATTTAAATAATTCATATTATTGATTATACTTGATCTCCAGCATCATGCTGTAGAGCTGTAAATTATCTGATAGGAGTGCAGTAAAAGCTGGTTAGAGCAAATAATTTAGAATGAATAATTTATCTCTCAAATTTTCTATCCTGTAAAGATCTTTCTGTAGCTCATGCTGTCATGATACCTAATCTCTGGTCTAATGGATTATATTATTAGAAGGATTCATTATTAAAGTAACTGTGCTTTAAACCACAGTATAGCTTTCATTGATTTAATTGGGACAGAAATAGGTATCAATTGAAACAAGATGTGTTTTGCTACTGCTTTTATATTATCCCCTTGAAGCAAATCTGAACAGATGCACATTAAGTTTTGATATTCAACAGCTTGAAATGAGTTAGGATTTTTTTTTCTTGTAAATATAGATCAGTTATGAGCAGCTATTTTTAGCACTTGCATTTCAACATTAAATATTTAAAATATTCCTTAATTTTATCTAGTTTACCTAGATTTAGTTTTATCTAGTATGTTTAGTGTTATAATTTACTTCCCATTGATTCTTAGTGTGTTTCTTCCACCAAATTTGCTCAGGGAGCTTGCAAATAAACACTCAAAAACACTCACACCAATGAAACTCAGCTACTCAGAGGCGAAATATAGAAAAACCAAAGAAGCAGGCAAAGTTAATCGTGAGTGTGCATGAAATCTATGGAAGAATGTTGCTTGTATTTTTTAGCTTGGCTTAAGTGATCAGCTTTGGCAGCTCAAATTGATTATTTTCAGTCCATATTATCTTATCATCCCAACTAATTACAAGACATGTGATGCTGCATGCACTTGATTTGGTCTTGTCAACAAATATTAATTATTTGACAGAGTTAATTGTTTCAGAACTAAAACACACTCAGCAGGAACTACACTTGCCTTTTTACATGTAAGTATCAGTTCCACAATCACTTTATATACAAAAGTCCTTGATTTCCATTAGTTTTGTTAGTTATTCTCCTAATGTGATTACACATTCTTATAGTCAATTCAGAAAAAAAGAAAAAAAACACCAAAAATCCTACTAAAACCCACCTTTTTGCTCTTCAAAAGTGTATAACTACTTTGATAGCAACACAACATCATTTCCTATCTATCTCAATTGTGCAAGTGATGAGAACTGTCAAATAAGGAAGAGTGAGCTGTAGTTGAGTAACATAAATGTCATCATCTTTGTGTCATTTAAAATAGTCTTTTCTTATTTTCACCCATGCCATTTTATGTAAGAATTGCTTCTAAAATTATCTGTGTATTTACAGCAAAACGGTACTGATTCAATCCCTTTTACTGTTCTATTATTACATTTTCTTTTAGAAAGGAGCTAGAATCCTTAAGAGAAAGATGTTCAAGGAAATGGTTACTAGTCCCCTATTTCTTTCATTTTTATCAATATGTGACTTTCACCCTTATCTTTGATATTTATATAAGGAAACTAACTGCTATCATCTTCTATAAAAGAAAAAGCACCTTCACAATGAAAAAGTTTGTCATGATTAGGAGAAAGATCAGGATGAAATTTCACCACAGAAGTATTTCTTTCTCAAAAGTGATTTCCTTAGATGTTTCTGGTAGTTTTTATTGAGCTATTTCTTTTCTGTCAACTCCTCTAAAGTGTATAATAAAAAAGAGTGTAAAGAAAAGCATTTAAGAAAGAGTGGAAAATTGCAGTTATCTCTGTTTTTTTATATTGGTAATCTTAAGATAACAATTACTATTTGGTGCATTTTCCCCCCTTATTGAATATTTGGAGAGTCCTCCAAACAACCCACCCATTCTGAAAGGATAAAACTTTTTCAGAAATTGAGATCTTTACTACCTGTCCAAGACAAATTAGGAGCTCTGTGTGTGCACATCTTCAGAAAAGCAACAAATTATTTAGATCTGCACTAATTCTTGCTTTCCTTGCTGCAGCAGTATACTAGAGATCAGTGAAATGTTTGACTAATTTCCAAGGTAAAGTGTAGACTGTAGCCTCTAAGGACAGTAAAGATTTTTGATGGAATAAAAACCTTGTTCTCCTGTTGTTTGTTCTGTATAATCTATAAATCCTCAATCAGATAACTTACACATTTGGACTGCTTGACATAAGTATGAAGGAGCACATTAATCTGCACAAAACTATGAGTAATACAGGCAGTTTAGTTGCAAAAGCAGATCTTTGAAACAACCTTGTCATGAGTAACATTTGACAGACAGATTTTTTCACAGTTCTCTCTCTACCAAGACAATTCCTTCAAGGAGGGCCTTAGAAAAATGGGAAAATACCTAACATACAGTTGTCAATCTATTAAAACTTTTGGTGGTGGAATTTGTTATGAAATAGAGAGTGAACTTTTTCATACAGCGAAGCTGACAAAAGCATGCCATATATGTAATAAAACTCATCTGGTTCATGATGTTAGTGCTACCATAAATACTTTCACAGCTTTTGCCTTCATCCTACACTTCAGTAAGTAAAGAATGAAGAAGATATCCACATAAAGTCATAATTTTCTGTAATCAAAACTTTGTCCAAAGATAGAAAATCATATTTCCATGCCATCCATCTAAACAACTATGTAGCTAACTTTCAGAAAGATCTTGAGACTCTTTTTTCCTCCTCTGTGCTAGAAATTCACTAAATGTTTAAGGTGAATAGCAGAACAATTCTGCTGAGAATCTGAAAATATTAACACTCTCTCAGGCCATTCAGCTGTAAGGATTATTAAGAAACTGCTTCAAGCTTGGTTAATGATCATCTAAATTCAAATATACAGCCTTCTTCTCTCTTTATGTTTATGAAGTTGGTACACTTTAAAGAGGATACTATTAAAATGTTGAATGCTGAAGTGCTGTTTTACAGTTTTTTTCCAGCTCATAACACCTAAAGAATCTTTAGACCGTAACAATTTGCAAATAGAGGTATATTTTTAATTAATCTGAAATTATAGAATCAATTAAATGACATAAAGGATGCTGTAGAATGCCTATTCCACCTCCTAACAGAATCTGCTTCAGAAAAGTGCTGTGGAGGGGAGATTGCTGATTTAATTAAAAAGAAGAAAATTTCCAGGTCAATTTAAAAAAAATATTTTCTTACTCTAAAGCCATACTAACAACCAGAAGGAAATATAATGTTTTGGATAAAAACAAGAAGACACAATAAGACAGAAAGACAGATATTTTAAAATATCAGTATATGGTAGAATTCAGTGCTATTTTGGAAGTGTCCATTTAAAGCACTTTGACTTTTATCCTCTCTCCATCTTCATGCTGAAAGAACATTATAAATTTGACATAATATTAAGTGCCTCTGCTTGAAATTTTTTGCAGTTTTTCAATGATTATTCCTCATGTGCCAAGCGGCATCACCTCAAAAACATTAACAAATTTGCTTTCACAATATCTCCTGATGGGAAAGAAGTTTTCTATCTCAGCATAACAACAAATTAACAAATTTCTTGTCTCAAAATATCTCTATAAACTCGTGGATTCAACTTTAAGTCCCAATCAACTATTCATATACACATGTAATTCCATTCAAAATATAGCCAAACTGGATGACAGAAAGACTTTATGAAAATAAAGAACACCAATTACAGTATTCCATTATATCTTTACACAAACCCTCTCTTAAGAATATTTTGTTTTACTCTGTCGTAATATCTGCTAATGTTCTCATCAAGGTTTTTTATTATTTTATCTCAAAGAACAAGAATGTCCACAACGACAGGGTAATTTTAAAAGGTTGCACACAATGTTACCTACAAATGGATGAACCTTATTCCTTTCTGGCCTTGCTTCTGCAAATTTCTACAACAACAACAACAACAACAACAACAAAAAGAAGGGTCTGTTGAATCTTCCCTAACATTTATATAGTTTGTGGTTGCACAGTATATATTGAGGGTATTCCCAGATGCTGTGGGTTATACAGCATTTCAAAATAAATACTGCAGGCACCGTACCAATTGGAGGCTTACAGATGGCTGATTGTGAAAAGCCATTAGAAAGTCTGAGTCCATGTGGCAGCAATTTCTGACTGAAATAGTGCAGTGAATTGTATCCACTGCTTATTTCCTTTAGACTTTTTTCCCCCTTTTTAACAGCACTTGGTATAGCAAAACCCCTTTCTGTGTCCGTCACAAACTTTCATGACAAACAAGAGGGGAAAAAAGACAAAATGTAAAAAACATATCTACATGACTTTCCTCTTTATCCAGTTTCTCCTGAGTTCCAAGTGAATTATTTTCCTGCTAAATTTTCCTCTAATGTTTTCATAGAATTCTTGTGATTGCATGAGGCTGATATCATCAAATATGTCATTTACCAGAAATAAGAAAGACAAAATCCTGAAAATGAGTCCACTAGAACTTGTACCTAGAGTGCAGAAGAAAGCTCTAGCAAAATTGCTACATTGTCTCTCACCACTGGCATTTTGGGCTCTCATTCCCTCTTTTCTTTTTTCTCAAGTGGAGCAGAAGGCCTCTGTAACTCCAAAACCACAGCGTCACCCAGGGGCACCAAGAGCAAAAAGGTTGATTTTTAAAGTTATGATGGAGCAGTCTTCCTATGGCCAAAGCTAGTACTGATTTCTATGAGCACTTAGGATGTTGCCTGGCAAGCATGAAAGAATTAAACACAGACCGACATAACNNNAAAAATTAAACAAAGCCCGACATAAAATATTCAAAAAAAAAAAAAAATTGGTTTAGCAGGATTCCTGGAAGTAACATGAGATTAAAATTTTGATCTCCTGTGTCTATTCGACTATTGGAATCAGGCAGAACCGCTTTATCCAGAGATGTTTTTCCCCTCAGACTGGCACCCTCAGACGCAAGTGAATGAGACAGTTAACAAGCAAGGCAAGGGAATTTGCTGCAGCCCAGCAATGTTTCTTAATAAACTATAGAGAGATGTCATTGTGTCATCCATGAAACTATGAATGCAGTCTCAGACTCAGTAGAACTCATCAGGAACTACTTTGGTTTCTTTTGAAGAAGGTCACCAGAAAAAGCTCTGGACTTAAAACAAGTACTGCAGAACCACGGTGTACTGAATCCAAGTTTTGAAACACCAGGGGTCTAATTTTGAATGTAAACAGAGTGCCCAGTGCAGAGAAGACCAAAATGGATAAAAGTACTGTGGAAAAAAAAGCTGGGAAAAAAACCATTTATGGATGGAGTAAGTTTTCTCTCAAATGTGTGAAAACAAGAAATGACTCTCACAATGAATTTCTTGGGTGCTCTTTCCGTGGCCGAGAAAAATTCATTTTAATGGACTCAAAGGCTTCACTTTACATTTATGGTGAGAAATAGCACTCACTTGTAAATATTCATTATGTACAAACAAAATCTAAATTAGAAAACTAGTCAAGAAACACTACTTCATTTACATGAAGAGGATTGTATGCATCTGTGGTTAAGTGAATGAAGTTTTACAATAAAAATCACTACTTCCATGATTTTTATCTTCCTTGCTGGAGACAGCAATGGAAATAAGAGGCTTCAGAATGAGCGCAGACACTAAGATAAAAAGTAATACCAATCCAGAAATCTGTTTTTTCTGCCCTCTTCCAGTTCCATTGTGATGCAAGGTCATAGAATCACAGAATCACGGAATATCTCCAGCTGGAAGATACCAAGAAGGATCATTAAGTCTTACTCCTGGACCTGCACAGGAGCATCCCCCATGGTTTAATATCCTTCTTGTATTGTGGCCCCCAAAACAATCCCCAGGCCTCAGAATGCAAAGGAGAGTGCAAAGATGCAGAGCAGAGTGGGACAATCCCCTCCATTGCCAGGCTGGTGATGCTGTGCCTGATGCCCCCAGGACAGGGTTGGCCCTCCTGGCTGTCAGGGCACTGCTGGCTCATGTTCAACTTGCCTTGACCAGGACTCTCAGGTTCCTTTCTGTGACACTTCTTTCCAGCATCTCATTCCCAGTCTATCTGTACATCCAGGGTTGCCCAATCCCAGGTGCAGAATCTGGCACTTTCCCTTGTTGAACTTCATGTGGTTGGTGATTGCCCAGTCCTCATTTGTCAAGGTCTCTCTGCAGGGCCTTCCTGGCTTCAAGGGAGTCAACAGGACCTCCCAGTTTTGTATCTGCAGACTTACTCAGTGTCTCTTCCAGTCCTCCATCCAGGTAATTCATGAAATTTTTAAAGAGCACAGGGCCTAAGATGGGCCCTGTGGAACCCCACTGGTAACAGGTCCCCAGTCTGATGTCACCCCATTCCCTGTAATTCTTTGTGCCTGATCCATGAGCCCGTTGCTCATCCATCACAGGGTGTATTTATCCAGCTGTGACCTGGACATTTTATCCAGAAGGATTCTATGAGACAGCATTGAAAGCTTTCCTGAAATCCAGGAAGATCAACTGGTTCCCCTTGGGTTAACCAGGTGGGTTACCTTGTCATAAAAGGAAAAAAGGTTTGACAAGCAGCACTATGCTTCTCATGAAGCTGTGCTGACTACGATCAATGGCTACATTGACTTTCAGGTGTATTAATGTACTTCTCCAATGTAATTTTACCAGGCACTGAAAGGAGACTGACAAGCCTGTAGTTTCTGGGGTCCTCCTTCTTGCTCTTCTTGAAAATTGGGACAATGTTTACCAGTTTACAGTCACTTGGCACCTTTCCTGATTCCCAGGACCACACAAAAATCATCAAGAGAGGTTTCGTAATGACGTCAGCCACCTCTTTAAGGATTTTTGGATGAATGCCATGAGGACCTATAGATGGAGCAGCATATTTTGCACAATTTCGTTGTTGACTGAGAGATGATTCTTGCAGTCATGGTCCTCCAGCTCAGGTCACTGAGACACCCTTGGTCCGTCATTCATGTTGAAGACAGTGGAAAAAAATGAGTTTGACGCCTCTGCCTTGTCTCTGTCCCTCTTTGTGATGTGATCATTCTCACCCTGGGCCAATATTATTTTTACACTGCCTTTTGCCAGTAGCATAAGATTATATAATTTGTGGTACTTTAGCCAAATTTCTGTCTGAACAAAATCTCCATTTATCTTCTCATTTCAAATACAGTAAAATTAATACTTATCTTTATTTGCTGGTGAGTTGGTACACTTTTGTGATGAAGAGTTTTTCCTCCTGGTCTTGCTCAAACACAATGACCCCACTTTTTTGAATGCACAAAATTCTGGATAATATTATGTACCTCAAAAAATCTAGTCCTAAAGTGCCTCAAATTTTGCCACAAAATCAGCATATGATTCTGTTCTCTTGTATTCCTGCAGCTCTTTGCTTAGGAAAACAGCATAATATCTCCCCCAGCAACATGGCATAAGAATTCACTTATTATAGTGGCCATTGCCAGGAAAATTCATGAAGAATTCTGTATGAAAAACATGCTTAAAATGCAAATGAATTACTTTTAGAATAAATGAGAGAAAGCTGTTGATTACAGATAATTAAGTGAATGCTGTGATCTATCCTGGGCAGTGAATAAAGAGTGATCCTGTGGAAAAATCACTATATGTAATAGTCTAACCCTAACTCTACCTGATGAGACACAGCCCAAAACAGGGCAAATTAGAAATCATGAGTACAGTAAAAAGTTGTCATTTCCCTGATGCTGACCTCATATTGTAACAAAAACCCCAACCCCCTCAAAAAACCCCAAACAAAAGCCCAAGTAAACTTTTGTTTGCAAATATACAGTAATGAAACAAATCAATCTGTGCCCCTGCGCCCTTCACCCTCTCAAAAAAACCTAAAAACTTTTTGTGACCCCTGAGAATACCCAACAAGTATAAATCCATCACACATGCCAGGAGAACATTTTGTGCCATGCTATCTAGTGGACTTTGAAATGTCCCTGGTAATTGATAAAAGCTAAGTAAATTTTGAGTTCATAATAGATGTAAAAAAAGACTCTACAAATTTTATAGTACTGTTACAGATGACAGAAGAGCTGCACTGAGGCTAGCTGCAGATTTGGGGAATCAATTCACCAAGTGAAAGAATTTATTTTAATGTTCACTTATCTGCCTAAACCTCTCTGAGATTCTTTTCAGAAGTTCAGTCTGTAACTCCTTCCGCCTTCCTCTTCCACCTCTTGTTCTACAGAGGAATAATGGAACATCTGTCCAGCATTTAAAAAACTGTTCACAAAATATTTTTAGTTAATAATTTTTTTGTAGTTTATATCTCTGGAACATTAGTCAGATCTGGAAAGATACTCTTCAGAGGTTGTATGTCAGTATATTGGGGAGAAGAATGTGTTCATGAAATGTCAGTGTATTTGGGAGAAGGTTATTTTCAGGAAAGAATCAGACAAATTTTCACCATATAGGTAGAAGTATTACAAACATCTGATTATCGGTCTCAAATAAATTGTATCAAATCTTGATAGTACTCAAAATTCTTTTCTCCTGAAAAAAAGTATCCTTGATTTTTTTCCAGACTCCAACATCATTGAAAAAGTAGCAAAATGCAGAAATAATTGTTAAAAGCAGGTCAAAGACCTCATCTACTTCCAGAGTTTATTCTTCTAAACTGGCCAACAAAAGCAAAGCACAATCAGAGAATACGTTACAATATGCCTTCTACATATGTGGCCTTCATAAATCATCAGACAGCTTCTGGCATAAATAAATTCAAAATACTGAATAAAGCTGAATTCAGGAGACATTCAAGGCAGAAATGGGTGAATATCTTTAAATGTACATAGCAGAATGAAATATCCTTTGTTGATCTCCACCTCTTTGAAAAGGAAAGTGGAAAAAATTAAAGATTCCACCTTCATAATTATTATTATTGATAAATTCACCCTGCAAGCAAGGGAAAGTGGAAATTAGGAAAGAATGAAACGCAAACACTCTCTAAATGGTGTGTAAGAACTCAATAGAGCTGCTAATCTGTAATTGGAAGAAAGACCAGTTCTTAATGCAGTTTCATCTCTGAAGTTAGGCCAGAATTACTTATACATACCTTGATGATATAAACAAGACTGCCTAGGTATCCCTCAAAATTACAGAAGTCATAACAGAAAGAACCTTGCATTTCATCTGTTCTAATTTTATACTCCAAAAAGACGAAAACTTATTTCCCAGTCTCATTGTTTACGTCAAAAAAATAGGAATAATTTGGTTTTAGAGTGTCAAAAAAATGAAATAATGGACACACACGTATATTTGTGGTAAGCAGTATGGTGCCTGCAAATCAGTAGAAGAGGTATTAGAATGCTTTTATAAAAAATGAGTGGAGCAAAAGCTCAAAGCATAGCTGTGTTATTGTGAAAAAATAATCACCTTGACCGCCCAGTAGTGCCTGCCCTGGAGCAATGGGTGCCTGCCTCGTGCTGTGATCACAGGGAACCAGCAGTGGCACAATGGCTGAAACCAGATTATGTGATACTGCTGATGTCTCCATTTCTTTAAGCAACAGGGTGGGGGTTATGGCCCTCTACCAAGAGATCCTGTTTACAGTCTCTCCTCAGTCTGTGGACCAGAAAAGTTGCACAGTGCCCTAATCACTTGGGTGATTGCCATGCTACCCACCCCTGATTTAAACACAGTCCAAGGTTAAGTGTTGCAAATGGGTATTACAAGTATCAAACTCAACCTGCAAGTAGCAAGGGGTAATAATAACTTCTATAGGCTAATAGGATGCGCTAAATCCAGTGCATCCATAGATGAATTTTTCTTTGTTAGAAAAAGCAGGACGTCAGTTCTGCTAACTTCAGCTGAGCAGAATGAAAACTCAATGCACCAATAATCCTTGTAATTTCAATAAGACAATGGAGTGCAACAACAGTACTTAAAAGTGCAAGCTGTGGGATCTAGACAAATCACTTATGTCTAAGAATTAAGGCTGGGTAGTGGAGAATAAAAGTAAGATTTTTTTTTTTTTTTTTTTAAAATTAAAACTTACAACTTCCTATGTCGCTATGTGGAGGTATGGTAACAGAAAATACCAAATAGCCATAACATAATGACACTTAATCCAGATGTTCTTTCTTATAAAAGTATTTGTATTATTCTGCTTTTTCAAAACTGGATGAAAACCAATTTTTTTTAGTGATCACTGTCCACAAAAAACCTTTCATAAATATGTGTATGAATGTGCACTGATCTGAGGATCTGTGCTCGTGCTCTGCTCAGATATTGCTCAGGGAGCTGGAAGATACCATCAAACACAACATGATGAGACTACAGCAGCCAATTGAAAAAGTAAAGTCGGTTACAAACAGCAAATTTGAAGTTGCATTCACAAACTGCAATAAAAAATTTGGACAGTTCTGTATAAGCATGGAGATCAAAGCAAAAAGCAAAGGTACAGTGTTTTTGACAGACTTTAACTTTAGAGATAAAGACAGAGATGGAATCATCACAATGCTATCTATAAATATAAAAATAAAAACTTCAAAGCCAAAGCAATATGTTATTGGCAGCAAATGGGATGCCTAGTCAGGACATGTAGTTTAGACATGAATCTGAAAAGAACTGGCAAATTGGTATAACATTCTGTTCTGTGATGCTTTTATTAGAAGGAGCCTTCTGTTGCTTACTTTTAAACAGATATTTAAATCACATTTAATCATAATCATACAACTAGTAGTGCTAATTATTCTGGATAATGTTTTTTAACTCATATTGCAAAAGATGCTCAAATTTTTGGTTCCTGGCCCTTGCAAAGAATGGAGAAAATTAGTTCACATACTCCCATTTTGAGCAGAAAAGCCAATGGGTTTGAGCAGAAGCAGGACTAAATTGTTTCAGTTATGTCTACCTGTAAATATATAAATACGTTGACACTATAATAGAAATAAATTTAAAAATATCATCTCAAAATCAAAGATGTGGTTAATATACTGAATTATCATGTTTTAAATTTCCCGTGGTATCAATTAAATTGTTACCGGATTACTGCATTAAAGAAAACTAGAATATAGCCACATATAATCTGAGACAGTTTATCAATTATCATCTTCTACACAGTAAGATGACACCAGATAGAATGGCATTTCAGTCCCAAAGTTTAGCATTGTAGTTGCTACAGTTTCTGGTTTTGGATTTTATTTTTCTGTAAGCAGTAATGACTGTAAGCAAGTTGGCACAGCCACACAAACAAAAAGATGTGAGACATGGTGTGGTCTGTACAAGTGTCTTATGCTTATTTTCTGGCTGGCTGAATTTTAACAACCAGTGTAGAAAATATTTCACATATTACTCCTGTTTTCTGATTTGTGCTGTCCTTCTCATTCTAATGCTTATTTGTAAGTCCTACTCAAAACAACATTTTGCTTTCAGCTTCACTTTTACAATCCAGACATGGGGTCTTTCTGTTCATAAATGTAATCCTCAGAAAACCTCTTCCACTCTTTAATATACTATACTATACTATACTATACTATACTATACTATACTATACTATACTATACTATACTATACTACACTATACTATACCTTCATTATTTTCCTACTATTAAAATACTTTACTACAGTTTATAGTTCTAATGCTAGAGCTGTTGGTGTGGCTTGCTGCACTGCTCTCCAACCTACATTTCAGATATCATCTTAAAATGAATATGTTCTTGAAAAATCAACATCCAAAAATTTGTATGACTTCCAAAATTGCAACAAATTAAGTATCCCCCAAAAATACACATAATAATTTTTATCACTCTGACACTTCCTCTAAAACCATATAGTTCATCTTTCTATGCTTCAGCAATGGAATATGTGCACAATAAAGCCGAGGAGCCCTTGGGCCGTGGCTACAGACAGTCCTCTCACAGAGATCTATTTCTGCTTCCTAATTATGTCATCGTTAGAATATAACCAGTAGCATGCCTTCCAGAGGGGTAACCATTCATTAATGCAGACAGATCAGAGCGTGGTCCATTGAAAGTAATGAAGTGGAAACATCCACATTAGTTCTAAAGCCCTTGAGACCATCCCTGTGATATCCTCTGGAGTCCACAAAGCACTGTCAGGCACCTTCTATTGTAACTGTGCAAGTGAAACCATTATCCACACAGTTTATGTTTTCGTAGTTTTCTGGGTCAGAAGTAAATCTCAGCATCTCATCTAGTGTCTTTGTACTGCCTAGCCCTAAGTTTAACTCTCAGATTTTGGTTCTGGGTCTTTTTTATAGCAATATGGGGTTTTTGTTTGTTATCTTCACTTAATTCATAGTCAAGGAAAAATCACGAAGTGGGAAGGTGGCCAGACTTCAAATACATAAAAGGTTTCTGCTGTAAAAGGAAATAATGTTTCATATATCTGATGGATACAGAAAAAATGCGAAGTTAAACTACAGAAAGTAATGCAGATAAAAACATGAGCAAAATATGTATACCAAATAAGGTGTAAACGTACACTTAAACCCCTGAATATATGCGTCTTATAAGGTTGTGGGACCTCTGTTTCTGGAGCTCTTTAAGTTTGGACATATATCAATACCATTCTTGACAGATATATTTAAACCTTGTTTCAGAGCAGGGAACAGATATATAGTATCTTAAAATGCCTTGTGGATCTGTTTTTCATACTTCAGTGATTTTTTGCTATGTTAGGGCAAGACCATTAAAGTTCAGCAAGCCAAAAATGCTAATTGCTGTACTAGTTCTATTTTAAGAGACAAATCCTTCCTTGGAGAATTTATGATCTCATTTCAGGTAAGACACAAGGAGATGTTATAACAATTGAACGGTGGATGGTACAACAGTGTCAGACAACACCTTCACAGTTTGTGTTTTCAAAGAGCAATTTTTGCCTTCAATCACATAAAAGATGTTAAAAAAGGATTGTTTCATGAAGTAGACAGCCATTGTTCTGCCAACCACGCGCCTCTGAGTGATGGGTTACTCTGGAAGCAGCATCTATTTGGACAAATAGGCACGTTAGCTTGTGGAGTATTGTGAACCAGGAGGGGACAATTTCCATTGCTGTAATATCACAACAGTCAGAAATGTGCCTGCTGTTCCCACACATCCACACCTTTCATATCTCATTGGTCTTCCTAAGCTCCTTACCTAGTCCTGAGGGCAGCTTGGATCACAAGCTCAATTTTAATGTTCTGAATTGCTCTCTGAAGGTGTCTCTCCCTCTCCACAGAATCCTAAAACTGTTTAGGTTTGAAAAGACCTTTAAGATTATCAAGTCCAACCAATATCATAAAACCTAAGTGTTATTGAATGGATAGACTAAGAGAATGACAATAGGACTTTCAACACTCGGTAAAGTTCAATTTCTAGAATATTGCTCCTATCTGTAGTATAATTAAAATCTTTGCATTTTGTTAAAAAGTATATTTTTACCTATTAAAGGCCTGTTCCTTTGAAAATTTGAAAAGTTATGTAAGACTTGCCACTGTGACTCACAAAGCTTGTGTAGAAAGGATTCTGCAGAAATTACTGCATAAAAGGTGTCCAGTCCCAAAAAGCTTGGCCAAAACATTTTCCACTACCTAAACCTCCACATCAAAATATATAATCTGGGAGCAGTCTGCTTTCTTTTGTTAAGCTTTGAATTTTGTTTTCGTGAAGCTAAATACAATAATTTTATCTGGTTGGAAAAATCTTTTGGGTGTTCCCAAATCAAGATTAAGGAGAACCTTTAGCATGTTTATAGACTGTGATTTCCAACAATTTGGTACAATCTACATTTTCCTCCTTCAATATCTTCACTTTTTTGACTCTAAAGAGGCAAGTAGTGTTAGCTTTCTTTTCCCAGATGATTTAACCTTTCCTGCTGAAATTATCTTTGGCTAGGAATCCACTTTATTGTGAAACCTCCGCTTTTTAATCTCCAATTCTTTTAATCATCTTTATGGTTGCAGTGATAGAATGGGTAATAATTCAGTTACCCATGAAGCAAAATAGAACATTCCTTCATGCTTCTAAGAACACCCACAATAAAACATTTTGATGATGTTTTGATAATATCACTACCTTTAATTTCCCAAAATAAGTTAGTCCCCTGAGATGACAGTAACAAGAATTTCTTGTGACAAGATCCAATTCTTTTCTCATGCTATCCAACAACAAGCCTTTGCACTAAATTTTACTTAATATAAAAAGCCTAAAAACTTTCCTGAGAAACAGACTGGTTTGCATAATATGCAGATTATTTCAGTTGCTTGATCACTGTAATAAATGCCAGAGAAGATAAACAAGCACTCCTTGCAAATGAAGCGTTGCATACAAATTTCGTTTTTATTGGAATGACACTTGGTGACCTATTCTGGAACCTTAAATTGATGAGATTTTCCTAACCAGGCATGGTTTCTAATATTAAGTTAATGAATATAAACGGGAAAAACCTCCACAATTCTTATTTTAAAAATACATACATAAGAAACCTCATTAAAAACTTGGGATGGAGGATATCACATTTAAAATGCTTGAACAGTCAGAGATTATTACAAAGCACAGAAGAGCAACATTTCATGAATAAATCAAAAGGTATTAAGATTAAACAAACATGTGAAGTTTGAAAATTAAAAGAGGTCAATTAATGAAAGCAATAAATTAATTCAATTTTCATTCAAGCACTTGACATTAAACTTGCTGCTGTAAAAATAAACTCAATTTCAAGGTGTTTGAGGCGAAAAGCATGTTGCAAGGAGGTCAGAATTTGTCTCAAAGCTTCAATTCCTTGATTGCTGAGGCAAGACAAGCCATACATTTCTCCTGAGTGCTGTATGTTGGATTAAAGTCATATTATATTCAAATCACACCTCATTTCAGATCAAAGAAATCAAGCTGAACGTGGAGCACAACAGAGAAATGATGTGTTTTTTTGCAAGTGGTCAAGATGCAATATATGACACGTAGTATATTCTCTTTAGATATCAATGTGGGTACTACACCTCATTTGAACTGGAATGAAGGTGTACTTTTGATGCATGATACAAAGAAAGGTCTGAAAGCATATCAGCCCTGGGAAACAAGAGAAGGATGTTTATATCCATTGACCTGTGCCACTGTATTGAGACAAAGATCCTGAGTCACATATATAAAATGGCTGGATGTGCATTTCATTAGTAAGATCCCTATGAAAACTTTTTAACATTTTCCACTGCCACTGAAGAATTATACGATTCAGGACCAGGAACCATAGCTCCACACAGTAAATATGATTTTTCCTGCACACATAATTGTCCAAAACAAAAAGACAATAGGTTTTGTGCCTATGTATCAAACCCTAATAATTACACTATCACAGAGCTAGCAAGTATTTCTCCAGTGCTTGTCCATACAAACTTCCACATGGACAATTCACATTTAAATCTTAAAGATGGAAGACAAATGGAAGATGGCATTTGATCTTGAAATCTTTGCAAAGAAATTACTTAGATATTTATAAAATACTTTAATTAAAACTTGAGGAGGAATTTCATTGATATTAATATCAATTCCACTGGTATTTTGAAGAACGGCTAATAACACAGAAAGACTGCTTTGGAAATTCAATCTACCTTAGGCTTCACTGCTTTTTGTGCTAAATAAGTCATGTCTCTGACATTTTAAGTGCTAAAGGAGCTAATCATGAGAATTAAATCTTCTCCCATTCTTGCGGCAGAGATGCCACCTACTAGAACAAGTGTCTGGTCAATGACAAAAAATATGTCTAGCTCTAGATACTGGTTCGAATCTTCTCTGCCTACTCAAACTAAGCAGTATTCTTTAGGGAAACATGCACAAAAGAGTCAGTTGGTAGAAGGAAATTGAGCACGAGAAGACATTATTTACCTCTTATTTAACCATGTGTCTAAAGGAATACAGGAATCATCCTTTTTTTTTTTAATTTCTGATTTTATAAGCCAATATTTCATCATGGAATGGAATTTATGTAGGAAAAAAACAACAGGGTACAAGGTAAGGAGAAAAGCCTTTTTCATTTCACAAACTAAACATCTAATATGTGGCTGAGCCTTCAGGTAGGATTGTGCTCCTTGGTGAAGCCTACGTGCTCACAGCACCCTGGGAGGTACGAAGGGAAAGTGCTCCTGCACTCCGGCAGCACTGGAGCATGCACATCCAGCTGTCTGAGCTTTCAGCTTGGTGCATACTAATGAAAAGTCATGCACAGTTAGTTTCAACTAAATAATATATTCTTCCACTGAGAACTGTTTTTTCTTCCTATTCCCCAGAGTTTATCTAGAACAATAGATTTTATTTTTTTTTTCCCAAAACAACCCAATTTCCAATGGTATCTACTCCGTAAGGCAATTTTAATCTCTGTTTTACTGATAGGGTAGCTATTGAAAGAAGACAGGGTGATAGACAAGCATATACTGAATCTGCAGGAGCGAAAGCTTTAGTCAGTCTTCTGTCTTTTGCTCACAACACTGTGGCCTGGCCTCTCAGAGAATCCTTTTCTACAGTGCAAGAATTAAACTTTTCTAGGTGTAGTTATTTTAAACCTTTTCTAAACACATGTTTTTGAAGAAATACAGTCTTTTATGAAGTGGATTGTCATATTGCATCAGACATTTAATAGTTCTTATTAAAAATCCTTGCTTGAGGCCTTGGAACTGATGATACGATTTGTTCTACTACTAGATATACAGTATTTGAGCTTTTATGTCAGAAGCACTGGAAAAATTAGTTACCTATTTATTTCATGGCTTGCTGAAAATCACCAGACCTTAGAACTCTCATGGGATCATGGGACCCTCTCAATTACCATTACTGATCAAACTTACCAATGATTTCTTAAGTCAAATATGCACATATCTTAAATTACTTTCTAGTTTTAATCAAGATTACTGCTTATTTATACTGGGAGATTTAATTCATAGAGCTTCTTTTTGCATTCGTTCTGAATTTTACATTTTGAGTAAAAAAAAAAATGCATTTTTATTTGCATGAGATGCTACAGCTGTACAATATCTCTGTGCTCCTCCTTAGCATTTGAGAGAGTATCAAATCCAGCAGATACTGCTCAGCATCACGGAAGAGAAGCAGAACTTAAAAGCATAACAAAGTCCTCTCTGGGACCGTGAGTTGAGTAGCTTGAAATGCTAACAACATGCCATCTGTGTTTCGGTGAGGGTTAGCTACTGTTTAAATGATTGTGATTAACAGTCAGAGCTTTATACACAAACAAGCCAAGTTTGATTGTAATTCTTTAGAGAGTAATCATCACTCTACCCTGCAATTATACACAATGAGTGTTGAATTAGAAGCAAAGAAAAAGAACATGAAATAACTTTCAGACTTGAAAAAGCAGACTATTGAACAAAAATCAGAGGTGAGATGGTTGGTGAGAACTCTGATTCAATGTTAAATTGGTGGTATAAAATAAAAAGATCTAAAGACATGACGATTTCAAGAATTACTGGGAAAAAATAAGGAACATGTCAAGAACATAACTTATACCAAATGGACAGAAAAACATCATATAAAGGAAAAACAAAAATCCCAAGCCCATGAACACTGGATTTTGCAACAGAATTGTGAACTGTAGAAAAATTTTTACTTTCCTTCGTATTTATACTTTTTGCCGACAGCTAAGTGCTGAATCAACACTTTCACTTGTGCCCACTCACAAGAAATGCGCTCTTGCCTTTACTTTCAACTTGACCTGAAACTGTAAAAAGCAACATTTACAAACTATATAAAGTTCCATCAAGATCTATGTGCCAAGCTTATTTGTTCTCAACAATTTTGTTGGGAAAGCAGGAAGACTACTAATGTCTAAGAGCCGGGTTACCGTAGGAAACAAGTCTTATTTACAATGAAGACACAAGGGGATGTTTTTAAAATATGAGAGATAACAAAAAGATTAATTATTAAATTAACACATGATTCATATGTTTAAAACATGTTTAAGAAACAGATCAGTATCTTAGAATTGTTAATAATTTCTCTTCCTTTGTGATAAGTTGTTGGAGTCTATTAGCTGACGTTACACCGCACAGAACCCAGAAACCATACATGTAACTAATCCCTGGAGGTGATATGGAATCATGAAAAGATTAATAAAGTATGTTTATCAGTTCCCTTCAAAACTCTGAAAGCAAAGTATACAGTCAAACTTGTGTTTGAAGGATTTAGGGAGAGAGTGGAATATTTAGCTTAGGAGAAGGAAAATGTGCCCCTGAAGTAATCTCTTGTTCTCAGTCCCAAAGCAGGGCTATTGGGCATTTGGCAATGATTCCACCTTGAGTCTTACAGCTCCCTTTTCAACCCTTTCCTATTCTGTATCTTGCACCAAGTCTGGTTCTTACCCGCATCTTTTGATTCTAAATTTTGCTGCCTCAGGGACAGATCTTGCTGCCACTGGACTGAGAACAAACAGACTATGAATATGCAGCAAGACAGAAAAGAATGGTGTGAGACATGGAGTCTGGTTTGCTACACCCACTGTTAGCAGAGTAGGTGGGACAGGGGAGAATCTCCCTTCCAGATTTGCAACCTCCTCCATATTTCCTGCCTCTGAGAGAGAAAAGCTTCCTCTGATGGCTCTGCTTGAGGCAAGCCAGACAGCTTGGCCAGAGCGGCTGCTTTTTGCAGAGCGCTGCTCAAAGCAACTCCCCACTCCTCATAGGTCTGGAACGTCCCACACCTTTGCTCCTTCCAGCACCACACAGCTCCCTTCCCTCCCCCAGGTCTTCTGCGTTCACACCATTGTCACTTGCTCTCCTATTCAGGGCACCTACAGTTTTGTTGTTTTTTTGTCATATAGGAGGGTTAAAGAACTTGCCATTTATAAGCCACATCTGCTCTCTAGCCCACTTCTCCAGCAGCAAAAGTAGGTTTTGTCTAGGTCCTCAATCGTCTATAATCTTCTCCTTGCCTGATTAGCTTCTATTTTTCCAATTTGATGCTTTTCTTGAGTATCCATTCCATCAATCCCTGTTTCTCTAAAAGCCTGTAGAAAAAGAAATTCTTCTCCATTTGTTTTTTAATTTAATTTTTTCCCCCACTTTATTTTCTCTTGCTAGCTCGACAGTCTCCATTTCACACTCCCCACCCGAAAACACACATTCTTATTTAGGTGTTTATTCACTGCAGGAAAGGGAGTTAAACCTCTGAGCTTTCTTGGGTTTGCTTTTTAAAAAAAATAATTGCAAAAAATATTGACTCTAAAAGAATAGAGTTTCCCAGAACCAGTGCATATAGAGATATACACATACATCAAAAGGAAAAAATATTTCAGAGTCATCTGTGATAACTATATCAGATCATCATCCTTTATCTTGGAATAGCTATCTGTCCAGTTCTGCTGATATTTATCTCCAAGGATAGGACAGAGATTTTGCAGTGCTTGTGTCTTAAAGGCAGACAGTATTAACTAAAATTTAAATGCGGCAACTGCAATGAAGGCTGATTTTGAAATGCAAAGCAAAAGAAATCAACAGATTTTACGTATCTGTCACCTAACAAATTTTTCAAAGTCCAAATCTTTGCTCAATTGATAAGTATATTTTTTTTATAGAATGAATACAATGGAACTAGAAGGTTATCTTTATCTCATTGCATCCATTGGTATGAACATGAGATTTTTCTTGCCATACGAAGGATATTTGCTTTTTCACAGCCTTTTTCACAATCTCTCTGGTACTTCAGCATCTCTGATCCCTATAGAGGCTCTGAGGTGTCTGAGATGTATTGTTCATCTTCAGCAGGCTTTACTATGAAATTTTCTTTCTATTTAGCATCATTCTCTGCAAGAATCATATGGGATACTCCAGAACTACCAAGACACTTCAAAATTTAACAGTACAAGCACATTAAAAAATAGGAAGTTTATCTAGTCTTTCATAAACAGGGATGAAGCCTCTTATTTTTGAATGTTTTCTTACTAATGCTCACATTTATTTCATGTTCTGACTCTGAACCATGGACTAGGCTGCCCTTGATTCTTTCACATTTGGCAGGAGATCTAGGGAGCACAAGTGAGCCATGAAACACTCCTCAGTGCCCTAGACAGTCCTGTCAGGGGACTTATGTCGGAGAGGTATTACCCTTGTCACTAGACTGGACATAGAAATATCTTCCAAGAGGCTGGATGTTGATGCACACACTCAAAAAAAATTGCCTGGATAAGAGTGAAAAATCAGTAGAAGACAACTCAGGTTTTCCCAGCAGACAGAAAAACTCTGAAGAAAAATGCCTTTCTTTGGGCATAAGAATAATGGTGATCTCATGGTGTACCAGTTAGTTCACCTGATTTGCTTAGAGAAATCACAGAGAAGCTGCCAAGATGAGAGAACAGTGAACTTGTTGCAAAGGAAAAGTATTTTGCCTATTGACATCTTAATGTCCTTTGAGTACAGCTGTATTGTGCACCTTCACCTGAGTGACCTGACCAGGTGGGTAGACACAGACATTCCATCCTGTTTCCATAAAAAGATGAGAAATATTTGATTTGTACTTAATTGTGGAGCCTGGGCTATGAGGTTTTTAGAGCTGCCATGCTAAAATATTAGCCTTTTGCAAAGGTGTCTTCCAAAGCAAAAAAGCTTTCCTGAATTATTGCAACTGAAAACTATAACCAGTGAAGTGCTATAAATATATGTGTAATATATAAAATACATATATATATGAAGTATATATATTTGGTTATACATATGTATATAAACACTAAAATGTTGTAACCATCAAAGATTTTTCAGCTGGTGTTTTCCAGTTACCTTGACTGTTAGTTTCCCTTCTGTATAAAACATCTTTTCTATGGACTGGTACAATTTCAAATATAGATACTCTAGCTTTACTTTTTTGATCAAATTATCTAATTATTCTCAAATTCCATGAGAGAAGACCACACCACCCAGCAGCAAAGAACAAAATTATTTTCAAGCCTAGGAAGTATAAACTGTAAGATGGATCTATGTCTTTGATGAATATAATTTTTAAATGTGGACTATTTAAATTTCCATGCTAAGATACTTGGGTTTGTTTGGCCCAGAACAGAAAAGATAGATTCATCAGTTCAAAGTAGAAGTGTATAAATGTATGAATAAACTGTGAAATTAATATGAAAATAAAAATTTTAACAACTGGTATCAAAAAGCTTTACGTTCAAACAGAGGTTTTCATAATCTAGTTAGACCAAAGACAACTCATGTTCATTTTCCAATTAATGGTACAGGGTTGAGTGCACCACACAGAATTTTTCTTTAATTCGTTCAGAACAATGCCTACACATGCAGTCAGCAGAATAAATTATTTTTCCAGTGTAGGAGAGGGAGAAAACATTACAGATCTGTATCTCTGAAGCATAAAACAATTCATGAGAAGATGTACCAGAAAATTAGAAAATCTTGCCATTTTGGATGTATAAACTGAAAGTGTTAGTTTGACTCTGATAAAGTCTGAAATACTTCAGATTTAGTGTCCAGAGAATTGTATTAAAAAAAAAAAAA
>VXBB01004568.1:412162-431804 GCA_013399915.1 Illadopsis cleaveri | reverse complement strand
AAAAAAAAAAAAAGAAGGGTAAATTCTGCCTGGAGTTCTGCATTAAGACAAAGCCATGGTGTTAGGGGAGCTATGACTTAAAGCTCTCTTATGGGGAGAGGTGAAGTAGGTTAAGAACTCTCAAATACCAGCTATAACTCTACTAGAAATAATCAATTGACATTTTATTCCATGTACTTATTTTTGTGCTGTGTTTATCTTAAAGCCATCACTTAGATCCCATGCAGGCTTAACTTTACATTGTAAACATCCCCTTGTTATTGGCTTAGAAAAAAGGCAGTTGAAATGCAGTAATCAATGCCTGAAATAGACCCTTGCTACAAATAATATTGTGTCTATATTTTTCAGATATGTTTGTATCAATATTTTGAGATTAATAAAAGTGTGCAGATTTTTCCAATAAGAAAGCTGTATTCATGTCTTTTCTTTGGGAATATATTTGCAGAAATTGAACTCTGCTCTTTTGTGAGTTTCAGAAATAAAATATGCATAAAATTAAATGCATCTAAACAGGAAAATTCTGCATTCTTGCACAGAGACATTTGATAAGTAAATTCATTTTCTGCATATCACCTTGGAAGAGAACAACATTTTCTTTTATTGTGTGAATGGAAGAATAAAGCATGTAAAAATGTTCCCAGCCAGATTCCACCACTGTACTTTGCATCATTAATTGGATGCTAGTGGAAAGAAGTAGCCATTCAAACTCCTTGCCTGAAGATATGACCATTTAAAATGTAATTATGGTCCCAGAGCAATCCTCAGTCCTGTTTCAGAACCTTATGCCAATGGAAATTGGATGGGAGAAACACTGACCATTAATAGACAAGATGAAAAAAAATCTCCATTCAAAGGAGACTTCAGACAATAAATTACTTTGTTGACGATTAAATAGAAAGCCTCTAACAACAATCTCCTAACATATTTCACAGTGGCAATCCACTAGACTTCAAGCTGGCAGAAAATGCCCATCTTTTCCCTGCTTATCTTCAAAGCAGGTCAAGTTCAAGTGAAGGCATAGCTGGTACCCATAGCTCACTATGTCGGCTTCTTCTGTCTGGATCAGTAAATCACAGAGAAAGAACCATTTAATGCATAACATACATTTTAAGGGGTTCCACACAGGATCATTAAATCCCCAAAATGACAGAATGGGCACTGTAATTATTATATAAAGAGAAAATTAAAGCTAAGGTGGTACAGACCTAGCTTTTGAGAACAACCACATTTAGTGTTGCAGCCATTGACACTGTTAGGGTGAGCATCCAGGATCCCACCCAGCACAGGCATATCCACAGCAATACTATGAAACCTGTACCCCAAATGCTCCCAGTCCTTCACAGAAAGACTCACATTACTGCAGCTGGCAGGACACCTTTCCCTTGGGCTTTACAGGACAGGAACATTAAATGCAGTGTAAGCTCCCTAGCTTTTGCCTAGGTTTTCTCCATGTGACTGGCAACCAGATTAGATAATCCTTAACTTTGGTTTAAGTTTCTGTAGATTAGTGTTTGCTTACAAACATTTGCAATGAAATAAAACAGTGCCTCTGCTTTTTATGTATTTTTTTAAATTACTTTCTGTTTATCTCCAGCTCTGTCCTTTTGCTTCCATCACTGATGTAGATGAAGAGGGAACAAACAGTTCTAATTCCAAAAATCGAATGTCAGACCAAAATGTGCTTCCAGATGAATTCACCCTAATTCTTGCTAATTTGAAATAATTCCAGTTTAGTTAAATTCCAAATGATTTCTTCCTTTTTATAACACATTAAACAAAATGTCACTGCACTGTAGTATCTCTCTCTCTCTCTCTCACACGCACGCACACACATACATACAGACCCACATGAATATCATTGGCTATAGAATGTTTACAATAGAGATGCAATAAATTATTTTTTGATGATACCTTTTCTTTTGCTAAAAGACTGGTCTGCTAACAGACTGACTTACTAAGAGATTTTTTTTTGAAATCATAAATAACTTCTATCCACTGATCTAAATTAAATTAATATTGTGGTACAAGTGCTACCAGTAAATGTATAACGAGGAATAATGCAGGTTGAACAAAAGCAAGTTTGAAATATTCATCATATAAGGGAATCATCATTCTATTTAACATTGTAAGAGTAACTAGCACTGTAATACAAATGTCTTTAAGACTTGTGCTTAGAAAATAAATCTTTGAAACAATGATAAACCATCTTTGTTACCACTCAGAGATGATAAGATTTGCAGAAAATGTATTCTGTTGTGAATGTAACAATAACCTCAATTAATTTCAGCCATTTATTCTCATTCCTTTCACGAGACCCTGAAACACTCACAAAACCAGACCTGTCTGATTCCCAAGAAGACCTGAGACAACGTGAAAGGCTGGATTATACCATTAT
This sequence comes from Illadopsis cleaveri, assembly GCA_013399915.1. NCBI lineage: Eukaryota > Metazoa > Chordata > Aves > Passeriformes > Timaliidae > Illadopsis > Illadopsis cleaveri. The sequence continues at coordinate 429,409 of VXBB01004568.1, read as the reverse complement.
CCACTGGTGAATCCAGAAATGCCTCAACAGTCCTGACCTCAGAAGCTTTCCATATTGTCAGCCCTTTCCAACACTTTTCAGCATACTGTGCAACAAAGATAGTGCAGATGCAATCAGTCTTTTGAGATCATGAAGAGAGAAGTTTAGATCAAAAAAGAGAACTTATATATTAATTTAATTTTTGAAGAGATATATGTGGGCATGTTAGATTGACCTCTGAGGCTGAAACCTCCCTGTTCTGCAGGTTATGCAGAACTGACATTTTTTCTTACATCTCTCTTTTTATCTTTATTTCTGGCATAATCATGCCCTGATCCTTCAGCCTAACTGGTTCTCCCAATCCCTGATTAGCCACAGGGATCAGAAATTCTCCATGTGCAGAGTAGAACTACAGGAGCAGCCCTGGTGCCAGTGGGCACTCAGCACAGAGAGGGAAGCAGCACAAGGCTCCAAGCTGCAATCCTTTGAGAGCTCCCTCCTGGGAGCTTGTTTATTATCCACAAAGCAACAGCAAGTCAACCGCAAAACACATGGCAATGGTCCCCAGAGGCTCTCCAAGGTCCAGTCATGCAGGACAGAAGGTCACTTTCTCCCCTTGGATTGCAATCTTGTTTTTCCCTCTTGCTCCAGCAGCTGTATGGCTAGCCAGGATGGCTTAAATGCCTTGGTGGCTATGTTTACTTCTCACTACAACATTTGCATCTAAACTAAACAGACAGAAATTGAAATTCAGTGGAATTTTTGATTGCAGGAAAAAACCCAAAATTCTCAGCCCCAAATGCTCATGGCAAACATTTTAATGGCCATGAAATTAGGCCCTTTTTCCCCCTACAGCTAAAAAGCAATGGAATATAAATAAAAAAGGGTTTGCCCAAAACAATAACCAAGACCATTTTCAATCTAGGTATTCTGTACGTCAACTGATTTATTAGGGTACTTTTCTCAACTCCCAGCAATATTTATCTGATTGGGCCACTGCCAAAAAATTAAACAATTTGTAATTCAAAGCTCAGAACCACCTGTTTTTCTATCTGTTACTATGAAACCTTCTATTATGAGAAGAAATAACAACAAATTTCAAAGCCTGTCAACCTCACAGTACTTTTTCCCTCCTCTAATTTGCATTTTCCTTTAAAAGCAGTAGCAAATTGAGGACCACCCTTTGGATCTGGCCTAGAGACAAATGACTTAGAAAACAGGATGCAAGACTGATATATGAGTTTTGATACAAAGCTGCAGTAGAAAAATCCCATCCTGCATTCCAAAAACATTCTCTCTTTGGCTTAAAAAGCTATTGATCATGTTAGCCCAGAAACACAGTCTTTAGAAAGCCTTGTTACTTATGACTTCTCTAGAGTAATGTACGCAGAAAATTTACAAAACAACCAATTTTGGTGCTGCAGTGCCCCTATGGTACCCCATCAGAAGGCACTGGGAGCACACAGGAAAGTGAGTGCTTAGCTGAAGAGACAGAGTAGGTGGTGCTTATTTCTACACCAGCCTAGCTGTGATCCAGAATTCACACCAATCTGGCACCATGAGACAAGCCCACGCTGGAGGGTGTATGCAAGGCAAGTGTAACAGTGCAGACACAGTCAATCACGCATCCAGATTACAGAGAAGCCTCAAGGACACCATACTAAATCAAGTACAATCACGTAACTTGTAGGCTGCAGAAATATCTTGCGGAGTAATAATATTTCTTGCAACCCTACAAGTACAGGTAAATCAAAGACTTTTTATTAGCCCAGTTACAGTGACTTCTAATCTAATTATTCCAGTTTATTCCTCATAATGACAGAACTGAAGCTGATATGTACAGTTATCCATTTCTCTGGTGTTTAACTCTGACTTTCTGTGTGTTGCTTTGGTGACTCATCATCTCCTAAATCACTTTATAACTCAAAGTGTAGTGGTTGTCTGTGAAGTTTTGCCTTTGGTGCATGTCCAGAACTGCCCCTACCTGTGTAGCTAAGTCACTTACCTCCAGCAGATCAGCAGCAGAGCTATGAAATCAGCTGGAGGACCAGTAGGACCAATAATCTGACTAATATTAACAGCCTAAAATCCAGATTAGAGCTTTAAATTAAGTACTTTACAGCATTGCTGAAATGAGGCTTAACCACCTGGCTATCTAGCCACCATTACAATGCAGGAAGTATTCAAGTTCATGAGTCATTGTAGGAATTAATCTTCAAATATGAAATACCAAGATTGTTTTTTAGATGATATTCCAGCAAACACCTAATCATCATAATAGAGTTACCAAGTGTATGGACGTGACCAAAAATGAAGACTGTGGTCCTAGAAATCAAGGTTCACTACTTTCTCTGTTTTTCTTTTGTGGGAAAAAACATTTTTATTATGTTTTTGCAGCAATGAGTTAACAATGTCCTCAAGTATGAGTCAGTAATATGGAAGAATCTTTTAATGTTTTGGCATTTTACTACTTAAGATTTGCTCTGCACCACCTTTACTTTTATGGCTGGGCTAAATTTCATTTCTCCTACAATACTACAGGTACTACAATACTGGGAAGGAGTAGAATCATGGGATCACACAAAGCTTTATATTGGAAAGGACCTTGAAAGAACACATAGTCCAACCACCCCCGCTACACACCGGGTCATCTACCACTATACCAACTCTCTCAAAGCCCCATCCAACCTGGGCTTGAACAATTCCAGTGGTGTGACATTCACAACTTCTCTGGGCGTCCTGTTCCAGTGTCTCACCACACACAGAGTAAAAAATATCTTCTGTATGTTCAATCCAATCTATATCATGTTTCCCAGGCTGCTTTTGCCCATGGCATCCTCAGAACACAGAACTGGCCCTAACTGCTCCGTCTTCTCCCTCCATATTGCAGAAACTAAGCAGTGGATGCAGTCTGGCAACCACCTATTTGTGTGCTTTTATCTAGTAACATCGTACACAGCAAGGAAAATTCTGATTGGAATACTGCTGTATACATTTATTCTCATGCAATATTCATGTCCAGCAGCAGACAGCTAAGAGAAAGAGCAGTAGGATAGGCTGTTCTGACTGTGGAAGTAGAAATCTCTGCCAGGTAGAAAAAGCTAAAACATTGCTCTAAACAAGGTTGGAAAGGTCAGGCTAGTGCTGAGACAGCTTGCCTTGCAGGGAACAACCCCTTCTTTGTGTAACTGGTAAAGGAGAAGAGTAACTACATTCAGTCTGCAGGAAACCACTTATCAAATAGGTCAGAGAATACATATTTCAGAAGTTAGACTACTGTCTATAATGGGAGCACTTTCATTTTATAATACACAGGAGCTTGATGTTCACAGAAATGCTGTCAGAATTGCCCTTTAGAACATTGATCCAGTGCTGGTAAACATCAGAAAAAGGACAGAAAGCTTGCTGCAAGTACAACCCATGGATATTATGTCATTGAATTGCAGTGAAAACAAAATAACAGGAATAAAACAGGTTTGATGAACTCATATTGCCAAATATTTTTCTCAGTAATACAGCACCTGCAAACAATATGCATTGCTGCTCATAAGGAAAAACTCATTTTGATAATCTAAATATTTGCCTGCTAGTCCCAAATGATTTGTCAGTAACAGTGCTAATGTGCTAGGAATGGTAATGCAATGATTTTGAACACAGTTTTATGCTTCCTTTGATATTCCAAGTGTCTCAGTTGCTGTCCCTGAACAAGAAAATCACATAATTACTTCTGCAAAGAGACCTGTCATAATCTAATCTAATAATAATCTAATGTTTAGTATGGACCTCTTCTTTCTTTAGAATGTGAATCCTGAAGTGTTAAACTCAAAATGAAACAGCCAACAAATTCACAGATTTTCAATAAAACTGGTCCCTGTGCTGCTAAAATCATAGCCTGCTAGTGGTCCTCTTAGGTAGATAAATGTGAATGTGAAAGCTGAACAGTGCAGTTTTCCTACAGAGCTTTTTATTTGTGCCGATTACCTCAAGTTCTCCATTCAAATTATTTGGTTTCTTATATGAAATCAACAAACATGTACTGCCCAATTTCTCAGTACCAGTTTTCAGTTGTTTCTCTACTTTCTCCTTCCAATCTATTTGCCTCCCACAAACTACTGGGCCTCAGGCTATCAAAATGCGATACAGCAAGTGAACTTTCCTGTTATAAAGAAAAGGATTCACATAACAGATAAAAATCCAGACAATAAAGATCTTGAGATAAGAATTATTTCTTTATAACACCAAATCTTGTCCGTGATTTAGCAGTTAGCAATAAGACAAAACCAGACACAAACCAGCACAGCTTCATGGAACACATGGGATATGGTAAAGCAGGAGTGAGAAGCCCAAACTGAAAGGGAATAAGAATCACAAAATATCAAAGATTACATTGTATTCACAAAATAAAAAAAAGAAAAAAAATCATTAAAAAATCAACAAACATGCAGATGTTTTTCCCGGCTTTATCTCATGTTGGAAGAATTGCTGGTCAGAACTATATTAAAATTACAGTTTGCCATGGTTCACATTCATACCTTGAAGGTGAGGGACACTGCATGGCTCTCATTCCTCTAGCTTAGCTTCTTCATTCCTTCCTTCCTCCTTGGCTCAAACCATCCCTGCATTGTGCTCCCTGCAGTCTGCACTCAGTGATGAGGTACAGGTGGACAGGAGATGCAGCACAGCAGGGCAGCTGCCACTGACTAAGGATTCCTGACTTTTTGTGTTTGTGCTTGAGACTTCTTGGGTGTTGCGGGGAAAAAACCCTCAAAAAGCAATGTTGTCTTTGGAAAGTAGGAACTTGCATGTCAAGAATAAGGACATCTTTCCCAAACTGCCTCTGAAGCAAAGTGCTCTGTACAGAAAGCCATTCCTCTAAAGAAAAGAGATGGCACTGACATCTGCTCCAGAAGGATGACAAAATGGCATTGAAATATCACAGTACTGGAGGGAAGAAAACCTCTGCTGATTTCTTCTGAGGCCGGGAGAAGCATAGAAATTGTTGTGCTGTTTGAAAAGAGAAGAGGTGTATCCTACTCAGCCATCTTTCATTTCCCTATCCACCCATCCCTTAGCTAGCACCAAGACTAATAGTAAATTTAGAAGTAAACTCGTTTGGTTCAATCTAGTTGTCCTTGTAGAGACAGAAAAATGGTCACTGTGAAAAGAGGGATATAGAAGAGAAAAGTGAAGCAGCAGCAGCAATTTACTTAAAACTGAGGTGACTGCAATAGGAAAGGGAGCAATAGCAGTCAAAAATTGCTGACATCTCTGAAAAAGGAAGAGATTTCAACCACGAAAATTATGTTGTTTGGATAAGCTTTCTTTTCTCTTCCAGCTGGATGTTTACTCTCCCCCTCCTTTTACTCTACATTCTCTGTTGCACACACAACCTTTGCTGCTGTTTTGTAGCACGCAGCCAGACAAGTTAAGCAGGTTACTGTGACTCATTTGCTGCCCGTTTTACACATGGAAACAAATCCCACACTTACATAACGCATTTAGATCAAAAGTCTCTTGTGCAAACTGATTGTTACTTTATGAACTACTCTGCACAGTCAGCCTCATTAAGGTCATTCTAGGCAGACTTTGCCAGAGTATGCCTTCCCAAAGTTCAGAGGCAGAAAGAATATAAAAAAAAATATTAAAAATTACTCTATTAAGTGATGGTGTGAATCAAACATAGGTAAGTCTGTTCATAAGAAGGGAGGAAACAGTCACATGAATCAAACAAAATCACTTAATGACAAAATAAAAGAATTTTGCTTAAATCAGAAAAGTGAGATTGAGGTTAAAAGCATTTTACAAATAATTAAAACATGGCCTTGATCCTCAGCGATACTCAGATATTCATCTTCCACTGGCAGTCTAAATTACCATGTGGCAGCTTTATTAGAAAAACAACACAGCTCACAAATTGCCAAACATATATTTCTGAATAGCTTTTAGAATTAGCTTTCATGCTTGAGTGAATTAAGTAGTAGTTGATTTTTTGAGAAATATTAATATTAATGAAAACTGGTGAATCTTTAAAATCCCACCAACCAATGCAATACAAGCAACACTTTAATGTCACCAGTTGTACCTTCCTTGTGTAGAAGAATCAATGCCCGTAAGCAGAATAAACAAGTAGTGCAGAAATGTCTCTGTAATCACCAAAAAAAAAAAAAGNAAAATTTCTTTTAAAACACAAAAAAAAAAAAAAAAAAGGGCAAAAAAAGGCAAAAAAAAAAATTTACTTCATCCCAAGGGTCTAATCATAGCAAGAGTCATACATAGGAGTAGTTTTACTTTATTCTGAATAGAGACAATAAATAACTTTACTACAGCAAATATTGCCAGGCATATGTTTCAAGGATTAATTCACAAATCTATAAAGACACCATATTAAAAGCTCAGGTAGAGTTGTTTTTTTCATTTACATAATTTACATTTGAATACAATTACATAAAAATAAGCAATTTACCATTAAAGCTATGCTGGGAAATTGAAATAATTGCTAGGGGTTTTTTTTCCCTTCATCAGTTATCGAAAAAAGCAATTTGAAATTGAGTAAAAATGGAGATATAGTTTGAACTGTAGGTGTTGTGAAAACTGCTCAGTGAAAATTAAAATACTAGTTTGTGCTGCAGCCATAAATTACTAAACTAATTATCTAGTAGCAGGCATAACCAAATCATTCAAAGGGGTAATTAGCAATCAGACATAATGAGTACTGCTACTATTTCTTGTCATACTGTATTTAGCTTCTGTGCAGCCTAGAGGAACTGAATTATTTCCTACCCTTCTTGGAGGGCATTACTGCTATATTGAGTGCATCAGCCCATATTATTACTCCCAGTAGTTTAATTCTTCACTGGACTGCACAATTCTGGTTTCTCCTGTCAAAGTTTTGCCTGATCTCCTGGGTCATTTTAAGCAGGTATCATCTTCACAGTTTCTTCCATGGCCTTAGAATGCGTGTAAACTGCAATGTAATCAAATTACTGGCTCTTTTATAATCTTTACTATATTGCTGTCTGTGAACATATGCTGCATCTTATAGGTCATGTTTTCTATAGTTCTTGGACTTGATACACAGCGTACATGGAATTTTTCATAAAACTATATATCCAGAGGGAAGTTAGGCTGATAATGACTTTTAAGATAAAAAAGGAATAAGTCCACATATTTTGTTGATCTAAGGTGCATTTGGAGAACACCCCTTTTTACTTTTCTAGTGAGTTCAGCAGAAAATTCACATTGTTTTTATCTGGAAAAAAATATAGCACAGAGAATCAATATTCCTCACTTAATACATTCTGTTTGGGGTCTGTTTTAACTTTGTCTTTGAATGTGAAACTTTATTTTCAGTCAGAGAATCACAGAACTATAGAATATGTTGAGCTGTAGGGGACCCAGCAGGATCACCAAATCCAAATCCTGGCTCTGCAAAGAAAACCCCAAGAATCACATCATGGGCCTGAGAGTGTTGTCCAAACACTTCTTGAACTCTGTCAGGTTTGGTGCTGTAACCACTTCCCTGGGGAGCCCATTCCAGAGCTCAATGACCCTTCTGGCTGAAAAGCTTTCTCCTAATATCCAACTTAAACCTCTCCTGACTCAGCTTCATGGCAGTTCCTTGAATCCTGTCACTGGTCGAGAGAGTGAAGAGACATGTACTTTCTCCTCCTGTTCCCTTTGTGAGGATGTTGAAGACCACAATGAGGTCTCCCCTCAATCTCTTCTCTTAACTGAACAAACCAAATGATCTCATGTCTTGTCACAAGCTTTACATTACTGTTGGCCTCTAATTTTGCTCAGTTTTTATAAGTGCATGNGGAGCCTCTCACTCGGTTTGCTTTCAAACCACTACAGCACACAGGCAAGAATATATCACAGAATATATCAATAGGACATCTCTTTATGAAAGTCAAATTCTTCCAATGTCCATGCCTTTTTGCAGCATGCATCAAGGACCACTGGAGAGGCTGATCGCTTATGAAAACTAGTGGAAGCAGAATTCTGTAATGAAGGAAGTGTTACTCTGTTATGAAAATTCTAGAGCTTCAAATATTATAATTTAGCATATTATGTTAATATCAAATATAATGATAAATAATACAATAAATAATAAGTGATTAATTATCAATGAAAAAGTTTTCTGTCATTGTTTGAAGCTACTGGAAAAATTTTATGAAGCCCTGCAACAATTACCAAGGGTTCTACATGGTTTTAAAGTTTTTACGGAGTGACCAAGTCCTTAGGCATCTGGTAGGGATCTGGTCTAATACTACTCTGCCAAAGCTGAATTCCTTGCTATGAGTTGAAAAGATGGCAACTATGCAGAAATCACTGGAACTACTTTCAAGAAGATATTTCGACACTAAATATTGTATAACTCCACTAAAAAATAGCATATCTCACATACCAGCAAGAGTAGACCCCACTTCCTTACACAACATATTTTTTTGTTCTGAAATCTGTTTGCTGCTGTGGTGGAAGGTAATGGAGAATTACAAAGCAGGGTTATTGACCAGCCTGCCTGTGGATGGGCTCTTCATCACATCAGATATTGCTTGCTTAATTTTGTGCTTTTACAGAGGCCGGTATTTGGCACATAATCATTTTGTCCACATTCACACAAACAGATTAACAGAATTTAGTGCCAAATTAGCATTCCTGGTTTAACAAACACTGACTGCAACATTAGGGCTGCTCCATTTAAAGAGCAGACCAGACATTTTATGAGTTGCATCTACTTTTTAATCAGTAGCCACGTGGCACTTTTACTCTGCTCTGAATAAAGCGTTTACTTAAATCAAGTCTTAGTTTGTTCCATTAGTTTCCAGAATATGTGACATTTATTTTAAAAGAATCCCACCCTTGAGAAACAGCTCAGCTGGAAATATCTACATATGCATATTAGCAAGTAAGTTAAAAAGAATTTTTGTATTTTCTTTTTGGTCAAGAACTCCTGCAGATGCATTGTGTACACACTAAAGTCTTCAGGAGTTTTGACAGCAGCTTCCTTGGCTTTTGACTGTAGATTTATGTTTGTTTTTACATTTAAATAGCATCTAAGGTGTTAAGATACCCTAGTCCTGAAAACATTCATTGAGGCTATGAAGATGTATAGATAGAGTTTGAAATAAACCACATTATTAGTTATCTTTATGGAACAAATCTATTGCATTTCAGAAAACCCATCTAGTTTTAACTAATCTAGTTTTAACTAGATTGTTATTAGTCATGGAAAGAAGGAACTTTGCATTCACATAATTTTCTGTCAATCAGTTAAAAAATACCTATGCTTTTTAGCAGATTGTTGAAATTTCTATTTAGTAAGATGTTGCAATAAATAAATCAGATTTAGAATTCTAAATTAATAAATTTTTATTTGGAATAATTATGAGTTCTATATTGCTATGCACATCTTAAAGGAACATTATGAATTCAACCTCACTTGCATATTTTTATAGCATTTCTCAAGCACCCACATTTTGCATGCTGTTTAAAAAATACAGCAATAAGCTAGAATTAGTAAATGATTAGGTTAAGACTGATGCCCAGAAAGAATTTTTAAATGGATCACTGTTGAAATATGGGATTATATCTTACTAGCTCTCCTCATGGGACAATTTTTGGAATTTGTGCAGCCATGAAAGTCAAGCCTTTATTCTCACCACAATTTCACTTTATGTAATTCTTCTGTGGAATAATTTTGCATTCTTATTTGAAGTCAAACAGTCACTATAAAAAATAATATTATTTTAAGAATAGTGAAGCTCTCTGTTTTCTATTTTATTCATCTGCTCACTTCATCCTACCTTCTCTTTTTGTTATCAAAAGAGGAATTAGGGCATTTTTATTCAAAATGCACATCACACAGATGGGTTAAAGCTTTTCCACTTTGATCTTATAAAAACCTCTGCAACTTCTTCATCAAAGAACTCCTTCCTAAGATCTGAGTTGTGCACCCGTGGGCTGTTTCACTGAAATTGGTGAGAATACGACTGTTCTCAGGAGCATATCTAGCAGGGCTGGCCTTGAAAAAATGGAGGTAGCCTACTAATGTTCACTAACTGCATTCATATTTCCCCTTTCCTGTCAGTGGTTTCCTCATTATCAAGCTTTCCATATCTGGAACAACTGATGTTTCTAGTATGTAATATCTAAATGTCTTCACATTCTGCAAGTATGAAGATTTAATCAGTCTTTATCCTTATTTATTCTCCACATTTGCTATTAAAATTAGTTTCATTTCAGTCAAGTGATAGTAGATTTCATACCTGACAGCCATGTCACAACATATTTCTAATCAATAAATGTTTTCCCTCACTTTTACTAATTTATTTACAAAAATCAGTCTTAGATTCATTAAGAAACATTATTTGCAATGTAAATTTAGACAAATAGTATCCTGAAAAAAGTTTAAAAGGTATCATAAGTATACTTTTTTATAAAACACATATGCACAAAAATCTGCAGAAGTTAGGATTTTTTTTTAAAGTTTTAACCACCTTAGCAAAAGCAAGTTAAATATAGAAATAATCTAGAATGTGAAAATGCGTGGGTTTTAGTTCTGGTTTTGCCTTTGTGATTTCAACTGTGCTGTGTTAGGCTTGACCTACGCCTCTGCATCCATTCTGGTCCTGCCGGCAAGATACTCTCTAATTGTTCTGTTGCCTGTGGCATCTCTTAATCCTGGAAATCATCAAATTACTATGGTTTATTGCACTCTAGATACATCTTTGCATAAAGCAACCAGAGAGGGCATAAACGGAAGTAAATGTTTCTTCTTAAATATTGTTCCTAAGTGTGAACTTCATTTTATACACTATCATTTCAAGCATAGCCATAATCTTTATTCAAATATCAAATTGAACTTTGAGATTAATTTCATTAAGGCTGAACAAGACAAAAGTTTCTTCTTTTTTTTTTTTTTTTCCACAATGCCAACCAAGCAATTGTTGGTTTTAACCTGACATGGATTCAGGTTAAATTTCATGTTAAAACCACAGGATCTCTTTCCACATCCTACATCACCACAATTATATCAAAATATCACTGTGATAAAACCATCTGTCTCCACTTCCAAGGTTATTGTCTAATGAATCTTTAAATGTTATTCCAACCACTGACCACACAGGTGAATTGATAACCATTTTCTCATGCCTTTCCAGATATTTAATTGTGTTTTATATGAATATGTAAAACTCAGGTGGTAGGGTGCTCAGCCTTATTGAAAACAAATTGATCTCCTAGGATGTTTCAACACCCAAGGGGTCTGGGTACATGAAACCCACAATTACACTGCTCTAACAGCAGCATACCAAAACTTATGGGAGCAATCTTGGAAGTGTAATTCCTTCTAAGTGAAGTTCCCACTGGACACTTTTGTGGGGAAAAAGAAGAAGGCATAATTGGTGTTGTTTGGAATGCAACTAGTCCTGTCTAATTGTTTCTGATTGCAGGAAGTGCAGTGGAAGAAAACCACACTCTGAAAGGGAAGGAAAAGTTTTGGAGACATTGTGTTATCCTGTACTGAGTCTTGAAATCATACATTACATACAGTTACAAAGGAAAGGTTTTATAGAACAGAAGTCAGATAAAAGAACCAGAACTTAACTTTTTGAGATTTAAATAACTGACATAAGATAATGTTGTTTTGGAAGAGTAACTTGACTACTTTGATGGCAGATTTTAAGATGAACTTTCAAAGCTTCTGTAGAAATATTTTCTAAATGTCATCAGGTTTTATTCTTTATTTAAATCTACAGGTCACATCTAATCTTTTTTCCAGCAAAGCAAGATAATGAAAGGAACAAGAAAAGATACTTTAAGGAGCAAACTTTAAAAAAGCATCTGTATTCCTAAAGTCCCCCTGTGGATTAAACTTAGCCATATGATTGCAACTGACAGCAGAATTGCTCTCAGATTTTAAATGTGTGGCTCTACTGACAAATACTGAAGGCAGAAAATATGACCTCAGATACAGTTCAGCAGCTGGAGTCCAGTACATGTTTAAGGACAAAATTTGCCTTTAGGAAGTGAAATAAAGGACAGTCTCATAACATTCAAGGGGGGAAACACACCTAAATATTGCACCAAGAGTGCACAGAATCAAAATTCTAGCTAGTAAATTAGAATCCAGATTGTTAAAGTGAAATATTTCTAGTACAAATATAAATTGCATATTATGTAACAAACATAAAGCTTTCCTCCAGTTTTCTAGATAAAGCTGATAAATTTTCTTTTCTATTTTTGAACTAAAGAATACTTTTGCTATCCTGCAGTGCTTATATTTTGAGTTAGTTAAGCCAGACTGTGGATGAACTTTTTAGCTATGAAACATAGCAGATTTTGAATCTGTAGTTAACCATTTCTCTTTGTGTTATTTTTACTCTGTAAAAGTATAAATAGCTTGAAATATGATTCTTTTTTCCACAGTAATTTTTTTGGAAAAAATTCTCACTAAGAGATATAAAAACATAATATCAAGTTTTTATGCTGTCAGCATCAGAACACTATGCTTGTTATGCAAAACCTCTGAAGTTTCTATCTTTGCATCCCTTCAAGCACTGTAAGTGTATTATTTTCCAGGCTGCTTTAAAATCTTGATAAATTGAAATCTATTGTATTTAGAAATGAAGATTCACATTCCATATAAAACCCTATTTAATTTTATTTCAAGTGCTGTATAAACAAAAATACATATCTCTATTTTTATTCAATATGCGGAAAGAAACAGAAAAGCTCACATAAAGAGCCTCGTTACTGTCATTTTTTGATTTTATGACACTGCATTTGCTTTAGAACACAGCTAAATCCAACTCCAAATGCAACTACTGCTATTATCTAAAACACCATGATGGCAGCATGGTGTCAAAGATTGACATCTACTTTTTCAAGTTCAACATTTGACTGCACTTTCATTTGACTGAAATGTAATGTATCCAGTGTCTCATAACAACATGCAGATACATCAGACACTGTGGGAAAGCTCAGTACACTTCATTAAACTGTTTGGCCTAAATGATCTTTTAGCATCATTTGCAATTTTAAAATACTTAATAAAAAATCTTTATGTAACTTTTCCATTTCAAAATGAATGATCACAAAATAAAATAGACATAAATTCTTTAATCTCTTAACTCTGATTATAGTCTGATTTCACAGCACTCTTCAGGTTTTAAAAAGTAAATATTCAGTTCATATATATTTGTAATAAATACAGAGAAAACACAGGAAATAAGTTAGTAAGGCTTCTAAATATAAATATTGTATCCTTATTAATTAAAAACCTCAAATTCCCACTGTGCCACTAGAAATATTATAAGATAAACAATACAGTAAAACATAGAAAAAGGAAGAGTGTGTTTTTTGTTGTTAGGGGCTTTTTTTGCTTATTCCATAAAAGAGAAGATGGAATTCCTGTTGAAGTCTTAGCATGTAAAAAAGCACATGTCCCTGAAGAGATAACTGTTCTCTGTTAATTTTACTAGAAGTTTTCACTTACAAATGGGAGCAGAAATATCAAGATTCATGTGTTAGGGAGTTTTGATAAAAATCCTTTTTCAAAGAATTAGACAAAATCTGAACAATATTCACAGAAAGACCATTGAATAGCTTTGAGCTACTGACACGTACATCGATTTAGCAGTGCAGCTTCTTGCTGTAGTTATGTATTTCAGTGGTCCCCAGCCTCCGTGGGATCTATGGCTTCCCTGGATAGGTTTAACAAAAACTTATCAGGAATTTGCTGCACCAACATTACCATTATACAGCTTCTTACCATATCTCTGCCTCCCTGTTATACTGAGAGCATTCCAGAGGGGATCAAAGCTTGCACAAGTAAGCTATTTTCAGGGAAGCCAGATCGGCATAAATCAAGGGAGCAGTCTCCAAGATAGTAAGGCTTGCTGGCAGAGACAGCAGTCTTGTATCTCATATAACATGTCTAGCATGAGCAAATATCATGGTGTGAAAGCTTCTGGAGACAAGTGTTATAATAGCTGTCTGCAGCATTGACTGCTGACAGAAAAAGGAAATAATACAAAAGGAAGAAAAATCCAAATATTTTCCTAACTAAATAATCAAAGATGAACAGAGGGCAATTATGATTTCATTAATGGAGTTAAATTATCCTAAAAACATCAGACAACATCTCTCTTGGAAAGCTGTATAGCTAGCTCAATTCTGATAAGGGGAAAAATGTTCAGTTTTCTTCCCCAAAGGAAAAAAGCATTTGTGTACAATTTGACCTACCAGAAATTTTGAAAATCATGGATTGTCTATTTGTCCTTGACCATAACTGAAGAATCCTGTCTCCAGTGGACACTTCAAAGCTTGTTATAATAGGTCTTAGAGTAGTTTTAGAAGAGAATAGCTAAAAAGTTCCTATTATTAGCACGAGTTTAATTTTGCAGAAAGTTCAAGTATTGGATACATTAACCTGAAACATTAACCTGAAAAAGATATTACATTAAAAAGCCCAGATCGTTACCCTGGCAGTTCTAGAATTAAAAAAAAAAAAAAAATCTTTATTAAAGAAATCATGTATCAATGTGACTTTGGTTTGTAAGAACTGAGAAATTAGTGAAAACTTCATATATCGATGAACTTTAATTAAAGAACTAGAAATTGATATGCATAAAACATAGACACACTTGCAGGACTTTTTTCTGAGAAAAATTCCTCTGCATTCTGTCCCCACCTACAAATGTATGAACTTAATACTGCAGCCTTCTACAAGGTTTCAGTTTGGGTGATTTATTTGGGTACTTTATTTAGTTTTAACATTTATTTACTTTTTATAACTGACTCCAACATTTGTGGGAAATTTAAAAGGAATAAATAACATAATTAGGGCTTGGAATCTACTGAAAAAATCACCTCAAAATTGCTACTTTAATTTTACACCTCTGAAAAAATCACTATAGTTGAATTGAAATAAATGGAAAGATAGAAATAAGAGTAATATGTATAAAATTAATGCACAATTGTCAGAAGTTTGTTACTCAAAAAAATTCAAATCACAGAATATTAGATATGCACAGTTTATTATAAAATTATTACATTTGAATTATTGAAATCTTTCTTCTTTCATGAACCATTAACAATCACAACATTTTACTGAAAATCTCACTGGTTTTTTTAGGTCTCATAGCTGAAAGGAAATATTTGAAAGTTGAAACTTTGGAAAAAAGTAGTAGTTGAAAATTTCACATTTTGAAAAAACATAGTATTTTGAGTGTTGAAATCAGACAAAGTGGCAGTTTTCTCTCACACTGATTATTTTTCTAGTCCTATATTCAATAAAGCACGTACATCATTCATGAATGGGGAGGACATTCAAGGTTTGAATCCTGTTTGGGATGACCTACAGGGTCTTTCTTACTCCCTCATCTCTTTTATTCAGCACTTTTACACAAAATATAGACAGTTCACCTCTCCTCATCTAAAATTTCCTGCCATATGCTAAAACAGGAAGATAACATTACAGCACTAGATAATATTCAATTTACAATCTGTTACTGTTTCTAACTACTGGGGGGTTTATCTGTTACTTTGAAAAGAAAAATCCACTAAGTTATATTTCTGATGCAGGCTTCATGTGACCTGTTTCCTACAGGTTTTCCTCCAAGGCAACACTAGCAGAATGGCAATGGATGCTAAGTAAAAACCTCAGCAATCTGAATTCCAAGGGATTGCTTATAGCTGAACCACAAGTATACTTATATTTTCAAGCACTGAGTCAGCGAATTAGAACACAGCGTGGTTAAGAAACACCATATGCCAATTACAATGCACAGTTTTGAAGAGCACTCATCCTTATGGAAATTATTGATACTAATGTTAAAATTAGTATTAGTATTAGTATTAGTATTGAATTAATGCAAGAGAAAAGCATGTAGGTCATCATCAAAGAGCAGAAATTACCAAAAGCTTTGAATAAGTCTACCTGTTTAGAAAGGGGTCAACCCTGAAATCACATGTCACAGGTATCACTGAAGGCACACATGGATTTCTCCACTCAGAGTATGCACAATATTTTGAGAAATGTAAAATGGGCATTTTGAGAAGGGTAAAGTGTCACTCATTTAATATTTAAAGAATCACAAAGTAAGCAGGGAAGTGTAAATATGGCAGGATAAGTTTCTTAACTGTTCTGACAATGATCATTACTCCCAGGTTACTTGGAGAATTGAAATAGCTGCAATCTTTCAGAAGCAATTCAGTGAGTTAAATTCATCATTAAATAATAGACCAAGAATGTACAAATAGTTCATTGCATTATTTCAACAGACTCCCCTTTTGCTCCCTTTTATACAAAGACAGCTCCCCTACCCCAGCAGAATAAATAGAAAATTATCAGAACTGTAGAAATTCAGTCTCCCAGCCCCAGTCCACACATGTATTGGTTTACACAGCTAATAATTAATTTAGAGTCCAACAGCTCATTTGTAATTGATACAGTAGCTTGCTCTTCTAGAAAATTTGTGCAACCATGATACACACTGTCAGCTACTCACATGAGCCAGACATGTACCATTGAGGATTGCAGAAAATTTGTTACAATTATGAGGGTATTAATATCAACCACAATTCCTAATGCCTGCAAGTAGATGGACTGACCCTCTGTTTTTTCTCCTCTTCTCAGCTTCAGATAACATAAGCCACTACCTACTATTAAGCATAGAATATCAGACTCATATTTGTTACTTGAATAAATTAATATTTATTTCTTAATTTAAACAGTTTTTAATCATTACACAGATGGATTTTTTGGGTGATTAATTAGAGAGAGGGAGGGACAAGCTGAGTAAAGCACACTAATGAGGATCCACAGAGCATTACTTTGGCATTATGCCCTAAATCTCTATACTGAAAGAAACAAAAACAATGGAGTAACGGTCTGAAAGCTTTGCTCCCTTGAGAGCAGAACAAAAACCTCAGCTGAGACAGAAATGATTATTCAATAGAGAAGCAAGTACTGAAATCTTAACTGCTGAAACTAATTATTAGGAAGTTTTTGCTATAGCTTATGACAGTTGAAACCCATTATAGAAACACTAAAATACTCAATATTAATGAATTGAGCAATATTTTTCCAAGTTATAACCTTAGAAATTAGATTCTGATTATCTCATGTCCTCTTCATGTCAGAAATAAGATGATATAAAACATACAAAGACCAGAATAGGACCCACAGAAAATGAAATAAATCTGTAAACATAAAATGACACAGACGAATGCCTGTGATCTTCTGAAATCAAGGTTTGAAAA
>VXBB01004568.1:386323-408457 GCA_013399915.1 Illadopsis cleaveri | reverse complement strand
CCTCTCTCCCTCCCTTCCTTCCTTCCTCCCTTCCTTCCTTCCTTCCTTCCTTCCTTCCTCTCTCTTTCTCCTTCTCTTTCTCCTTCTCTTCCCAATTTGTAGAAGTGGAATGAATTAATAAGGAATAAGTTTAGGGAATGAATTAATAAAAAACAGCAGAATAACTGTGTTACATTTCAATGCAAACATCCTCTTAAAATAGTAAGTAAAAAGGCAGAGGGTGGAATGGGAAAATAATTCTCACACAAACATCCAGTGTGATAGAAGGAAGGCCTAATACAAAGGAAGAAAATGGGTTTTAAACCCTAGGAGGAAAGCAAATAAAAGTAACCCAAAGAACCTTTGCCCACAGAAGAAAAATATAAGTCAAAAGAACTGCATGTAGTTCCATACAAGCCTGTTCAAAAACTTGAAGCTAAAGAATAATTTCATTTCTCTCCAGGTAAAGGAAAAAAAAATATGGACAGATTCTTTCCTACGTTGATATTTGCAGTGCAAAACCTAGGCAACCAGAAACAAAAGAGGAAATAAGGAATGAATAGCTTTGGAAATTAGGTCACACAGAAAACACAAATATGAGCAAAATATCACCACTGTTTGCTCCCCTTTGGTCATTGACAGAGTCTGCCTCATAACTCCACCTTTGGTGGTGAACCAAGCTAACATATCTGATCCAAAGAATCAAAATTTTCAAATCATAGACTCTTTAAAGGGGTAAAAGGCCTCCAAGATCATCAAGTTGACATTTTAGGTTGGAGTGGGCCACTCATCTAATTGGGATAAAAATGAAAATTTATTTCAAAAGCCTTTTATAATTCTCGTACCTTGATAAAAATTAAAACCTTGATGGCTTAATTAAACATTAAATTTAAATGACCCATCATCCTAAATCAAATTGGAATGTTTCTGGAATGCTAGTTTAGGACTTGTTTATTATTTTACTGAAAGTGCTTTTCTATTATTCTAGTTCTCATTTCTTGGATAAATATTTTGTTTAAGTGGCAAATTTTTGGTAGTGGGAGTGGGCTGCCAGGGTGGCTTCTGTGAGAAGACACCAGAGGCTTTCCCCATGTTGGACAGACTCAGGGCTAGCTACCGCCTCACAGTCTGAATGCCAGGCCAAACAGCAACGGCTGACCTCATAAAGCAGCTTTGGTCGTCTCCACATCAGTATTTAAGAGATTACTGAAGAATCTAGAACAAAGTTGCTGGAAATAGTTCCATTAGAGAATGAAGGGAAGGATGGAAATATGTGTTTAGCTGGCTGATACATTTGGGATTGTCCATTCCATATTCCCTACAAGAAAGTAAGGGAAAAGAAAGTAAGGGATGAATTAGACTTGTGCACACTGGACTTGAAGCAAAAAATGCTTCGAGTGAAAAAGGAACCAAAACAGGCAACCCACACAGATTTTTACATTGTTGTGTGTATGTTCCTGAAGAGGTCAACCCTAGATGAACTTCCTACAAAGCTGGAATTCTGGCAGTGGAATATTGCCAATATTTCATATTGGAAACATGTATCTGGGGGATGGAGGGGGTGGAAATCAGTGCTGGATGACTTGGACTGATGAGACCTGATAGCAACGAAGATATTACTAGTGAGGTTTTACAGTGCTTAAGGTAAGATATACTGAGAGAATCACAGTACTGCCTCCCCAGATATGCTTTATTATCCTTTCCCTTGTAAAAATCCTGATACCCATGCAATTGCATATAAGGAAATTTCAGAAGATAATTCAAGATTTCACCCTTTGAAGAATTGAGCTTTTGATCACACCTTTCTGAAACACTTGGTGTTCACTTCAGAAAGGTTTCATTGCTTGGTACTGCAAAGCTGCTAACTCTAAAGGAAAAGCTAAGAAAAGTCAGACAAGTCAAAAGCATAGGACTGTATCTTTGGACTATAGGACTCCTGCTTTGATGGATTTGTTCTGATGGATAACCATACATCATACCCTGCATTTCACAGAGAGAGAACAAGGCATTGAAAAAGTCTTTGTCGCTACTTTTATTGTCATACAAAGTATGTTTAAATGACTTAACCAGTCTGGGCCTAGAGAATTTGGTGTCTGGGTGAAAATTGCTCATCATTAGTGACACTGTGTGCTGGGTATTTTATAACAGAACTGTGTTATAAGCAGGGTAAGATTTCTTCACAATGTTGTCACTAATAGTTGTGACTCTCAGTGATATTTTTTAACCTCCTCAAGTGATATAGCTCAAATCCATTTAGAGACTTCATTTTTCATGAAGTCTAGCATCTTAGGACTTCAACAGGCCATAAAATATCTTTATGAAGTTTGGCAACAGTGTTATGCACAAACTGAAAGCTAGAGAGTTTCACTTTGTCAGATTCAGTGATGTGGCGGATTTATGGATAGAAGGGAAAAAAGGACAGCTGCTAGCTTCCACTCTGTACAATACTGTTTATTAAACATTTTAAACATGTGCATAAAGTCTCCTCAATAACCAGCTTGCATTGTCCTCTGACTCAGAGGAAAAATAAAATCTGTGTATATGCATTTCTCAACCTCACAAGGATATCTTGATTCATTTCATATCTTCTTGCTCCTTTGTCATACATGACAAAAGCTGGTAATTTAGGCAGCATACACCGTTATGAGTTCTACCCTCTCCCAATGTACTTGGTATATTCCATTTTCATCTTTAAAACCTTTAAATAAGCATCCCTGTGCTATAACTTACCACAGTCAGGAGATAGGGAAGACATTAAATACATGCAAAAAGTAACCTAATCTGAAGCACATCAGGTTTCACCTTGTTCCTATATTGCAAGGTCCAAATAAAATTGCTTTACTGATTTATACCATCGGCTTCTCTCTTCCAGTAGCCAAGAATGGCTAATAGCAGATGTTTCTGAAAAAAATTAATGTCCATCATTATATTAGGCTACTCATATTTCCATCTAATTGATTCATTTCAGAAAATATGCTAGTTAAACAGACTTTTTGTGTGTCCAAATGTGTGCCATGTCTTTGATCTGAAATACTTATTGATCAGACCCCTATATCGTGAAGAAAAAATTCTATTTAAAAGAAATTATTATATAAATTAAAATTATGGATCTCATTTTCTGCCTCTCACTTCTAAACAGAAAGTCAGAGAATGGTTGAATGTGGAAGGGACATTTGGAGGTCATCTTGTCCAAGACCCTAATATCAGTGAAATACGAGGATTTTTTGCTTCCTTATATGAGTTTTCTTTTTCCTTTATATCTTTTCCCTATATATTTTCTTCCTCATCTCTTCCCTCTTCTGAAGAGAGAAAACACTCAAAAAATAATAACAACTTTTCTTACCCTGTCTTAGATAAAATGAAATACTTCCTCTAATAAATGCCATGATATCATGACACTTTAAGAACAAGGACCTCTCTTGTTCCTCCACTTATGCAAGTAATATTCATATTTCTTATGACTGTTTCAGTAATCTCCATGCTGACTATGAATTATTAGTGAAAATGTGAAATTTGTCCAAGAATGCCTTTCTAAATCCCTTGATTATCTCTACTTAATAGAATTCATCCTCCAAGTATACTAAGCTTATTTAGGATCAATAAAATGAAGATAAAAATGTAAGAACTGGATTTGATATTAATTTCTGCCCTCCTGCTCTAGCTGGTTAATCCTAGAAATGGGAAATAAACAAAAATGCCTAAGGCCTTAGTTATATAGACTCTGTGAAATTAAGTCATTTGTTAATACCATTTATTGCATTGGTTTGTCTCTACTCTGTACTGCAGAACAATGCTGAGAGTAGTCAAGTTTTTCGTATTCATTTAGATGAATAAATAGAGAACATATACACTTATATGATTAAATTGTTGCACGGATAAGACTACACAATTTTATGAAAATATTTTAAGATCAGACTTTTATTCCACAGTAATATCTTTTTTAGTTTAAGAGCAGAAGACAGAAGTGCAAAAGGCCTGAGAAAAAGAATTAATTCCTTACATCTATGATCCAGACATTACTCAGAAATCATGCACGACAGATTTATGCTGAAATTTATCCTCTTTCTCATCACACAGAGACATCTGATGGTTCACTTTTTAGTTTTTCTTCTTCTTCTTTTTATTTTTTTCCAAAAAGACCTGCACGCATGAATTAGGAAACAATTTCCTAGAAATATTTTCTAGTAATAGACTTTCTAAATTATGTTTGGTGAAGAGGAAGGCTTGGTTTTAAAGATAAAGCATTAAATTATCAGGAAATTAGTCATTTCAATGGGATTATTTTCTTTATTCTAGATAAATAGTCTTTTAATTTTCTTTTCCATTGAGGGTCTGTGACAATTTACAAACTTTCTTTTAAGTTATGGGAAACTGTATCTCTCCATCTTCTGATAGTACAGATTATAACAGTAAAAATTAGCAGATTTTTTATTTGAAAATTTCCCACAGGCAAATGTTGTTCTACCAGTTATTTTAACTTCTTACTATTTAGAGGTTTCAGTCTTCTGTAGTTTACACACAACCTTATTATGCTGGTCTAGTTTAATAGACTTTAGCATTTCCAAGGTTTCTTTTCCCTCATGTATGAATATGAGTTCAGCTGTGTGTTTCTCAGCATTTTCATGGAAAAGGTAGGATTTTTAAAATTATTCTAAAGAAACAAAAATGCACCAATAACTACAGGTATTTAGAACTGATTTATTAGCACACTTGGAAAACAAATCCCTAATTCAAGTGTTCACCACTTCCCATTCATTTGGAGGAAGAAATGACTGCATTGACCTCTTTGTAAGTTATGCAATATGTTAAGACTCTTCAGCCAACAAGCAGAACAGCAGATGTAGCTGCTTGTTCTTCAGCCTATATTGTATTTTATGATAATCATCATGATTACTGGTTTTGCATTGCATTATATTTCTAAGAAAATACTCTGAGAAATGATTATAGAGGTAAAAGCTTCCTTTTCTGTTCTTGAAATACACATTCACATAGAAGATAGCTTGGTTGCAAAGGTACTGAAGTCTACAGGAAAAAACCCCATACATTAGAAAAAAGCAATCATTTCTAGTTGAACAAAATCCCATGATCTAAAAATGTGCAAACATGAGTCGTCACAAGGACAAACAGAGAAATCAATAGAGGCTACCAGTCAATACACAACAAAATATCAGTCATGGTTTACTTCCTGACCCAATTTGAAACGTAAACATATCAAAGCATGGATGATGTCCTTCACAAGGATATTTAAACAAGTATTGCATTTTCAGCTGTATAGAAATAGGGCTGTGCCCTGGGCTAACTTTCCCACACCTGCTCTGAAGTACTGCTTTGCCACTGCAGACACTGATTCTGGCAGGCAGTGAGGATGAGGATCCCCGCTCTGGGACAAAGGCTCTGCCCTCCTGCTGGCCTGCAGAGTCTTGCACCACACTACGATGTTTGTGTGTCCAAACAACAATATGAGCAATTCTTTACTGTCCACAGCCTCCTAGATGCTCGCTCCCTAAAAATCTGTGACTAATATGTGGGTAATGAAGTTCTGTTTTCCTAATATTATGTGTTCAGGTTATGGTTTGATTGATCATGATAGGGCAGTCTGGGAGGGTTCATCCAAAAAAATGGCCACCAGTATAGCATTGGTAAAATGTCATTAACCAGCAATATCTTGTACATAGGTCTAAGAATGGTATCTATTTTCATCTATCCTTTGTGGCTCCCAAAGCATGCAGGATTTATGGAGCAACACTCATGTCATACTTGATCAACTACTTCATTATAAGTCATGAAGTAGTGTGTGACATTTCCTAGAATAACTCAAAATACCACTGTTATAAAAAAAATCAAATCTATTATTGAGGTGTATTTTCTTATTTAATTGGACTGTACCACCTAAAATCTACATCCCATCTTCTCTAGATCAGCCTAAAGATTTACTTCATTGAAACGCTGAGCAGTCCGGGAGAAGAAATTTTGTGTCCAGAGCAGGCTGTGTCTGGATGTTCATGTTGTGACACAGGGAAAATTTGTTCACAGAGAAGCAAAAATGTCTGTTTCTGTATAAGGAAGACCCTATAACAGATCAG
This sequence comes from Illadopsis cleaveri, assembly GCA_013399915.1. Taxonomy (NCBI): domain Eukaryota; kingdom Metazoa; phylum Chordata; class Aves; order Passeriformes; family Timaliidae; genus Illadopsis; species Illadopsis cleaveri. The sequence goes on along the minus strand of VXBB01004568.1, from coordinate 402,395 downwards.
GTGTGACCTCATGGAGAAGCACTTGTTCTGCTGAAAAACCATGCCTTCAGGCCTAGAGGCCCTGTAGCTGCAGCACTTCAGTCAGCTTTTATAGCAGACAGAGCATCTCCAGTTCCCTTGCCAGAGAGCTCTTAGAAGTCATGAAATCCAAGTGGCTTCCAGGGAGCATAGAGAGATTTCTGCTAACAAATTCACCTCAATGCATGTGTGGTTGTTATGAAAGCGCTAAAAGAACCTTATAGAGCCAGAAAAGCCTCAGGTAGATGTGACAGTATTCCCCAGTCATCATTTTACCTCCAAAAGATATTTGAATGAGTTGCTCTAAGATGCTCAGCTCTAAGGATCATTTATCAGCACCAAATTGATAGTTCATATCAATCCTGACTATTGCTATTTGTGGAGACTTCTCTAAAAAAGATATTGTGAGTGGAGAAGAAAAAAAGGTGGTCAAAAAATCAGAACCAGGTTGTGTGTGTGGACTTTAATATTTTGTATTGAAGAAAACCTGTAATTAATTTTTAAAGCTCATATCTGCACAACTGAAATATACAGTCAAAGAAATTTAGTCCCACTGAGCAAAGTGGAACATCATCAATGCTGAAAGTTCTGAGAAAGTCACTGTACTGGTCAAGGGACTATTCATTTCAACAGCTTACAGTTTGATAGTCCAAGGTTATCTGACCTAAAATGAGAAATAGATATAGGTAGCTTTAAAAGGAAATAGGAAAATTATGACATATTGGAAGAAATAGCCTGCAGATACAAGACCTTGGACTGTCACCTCATTAGATTTCAAAGTGTCAGAGGCAGCCAGGATCAATACCTGAGTGACAGAACAACATGGAAAATTATTTGGATGTTTCAGAAGTGTGCTAGAGTTTCAACAAGCAGTTTATAGACTTCAGATTATATTTTAAAACAGCAGATTCTAAAGCAGAACATACAATAATTTAAAAAATTATTCTCATATTTTGCCCTCCTTAGTGACTGTACCACCTTCCATTCCAAAGCTCATTAGCATAAATAGCTGTCTTTAGATAGATTGAAAATACTGTTTTATACTTAAACCTCAAGCACTAAAAGAATTCAGATATATATGCTTCAAGAAGACTGAAATAAATTAATATCTTTGGTGTGGGAAGGTTTAGATTTCCAGTAGAAGTATCTTCTGTTTAAACTTTCCCAAGAGCAATCAGTATTTAAAAAATCACATAATAAAATATTCTTAAATTAAAGATAATAATTTAGAAAATTTTTTTAGACTTAAGGTCTTGTTTTAATTTCCAGAATCTTGTATCGATACAGTATTGATTGCCCTAGAAAGCCTATAGGGACAGAAAATATGTTATTTCTTCAACTTTTTAAATTTTGGCACCTAAATATAGGATAGCAAAGGAAGAAAAGATTAGTAATTAAGAACTTTCAGTCTCAAACAACAGCTTATGCTAAAGCAGACTCAACTGCCACATAATAGGAGCCCTATTGCTTCACTACAGCATCCTAGGTTTCACAAAGGTTTATCAAAAATCATAATGCAGCAAATTTATTGTTTGCCTTGAACCAATTAAAATTATGGGCTTAAATCCATAAATGTAAGGTGAAGAAGTGCATCTCACTATCAATACCTATGTAGGTTATTACATACAAAGTTTAAGATGCAAGTTCAGTATTCTTTTTCAGGAATGAATAACTTTTAGATTAATAAGATTTGAGATAGAGACAGCTCTTATCTAGGGTTTTCAATCCTGAGTTACAACTTCATAAAGACTGTTAAAATTCATTCTACAAATTGATGAAGAATGGCCATTACCTTGAAAGGGCCTTGTAATGTTCTCCTACTTGTCTCCAGAAGCAACTGTGAAATGCAAGGGTCACAACATGCCACAAGTATTTGAATTTCTATATAAACCCGAGTAGTAGCCTTCAGTACTGATTTCACTGACTCTTTCCAAGACTGCAGGAATAGGCATGTGATAATCAAAGCTTGCTCACAAAGAAATATATAGGAGAAAGCTACAAGGCATTGAACATTTTTCGTCTTTACTTGTGTAAGGCACTTGTTTTTCTTTGTTAGTTTTAGCTTGATAATGAATAACACATGCTTTGCCATTTTTGTGCAGCATTGATCTGTGAAACCTTCATTGCATTACACATATTTGCATACTCACATCTACCATAAAATTTTGTTGATATATATGCCAGCTAAAAAGAATCAAAGCTGCCACTGGCTTGAACACAATTCATTAATTTCATTGTTCTACCAAACAACAGTAAGGAAGTAAATCAGATGCTTTGAGGTAACATAGCAATGCCACTTAACATGACAGTACTGCAGTTTCTTATGAACAACATGATATAGTGTAATACAAGAAGACAGAAAACACAAATGATAAAAAACCAATTACTTGCTGATAAAAATATGTAAATATTCTCTTCATGCTGACAGTCCATAAAACTGCCTTATAGCTAACAGCAAGATGAAGCTTAGGTCTCAGACGTGATATATGACAAAATTTCTTAAATTCTTCTGATCTGAGCGCCATAACGATCCCCTCAAGGTTGCAGGCTTTATACCTGACAGATCATTGTTTTATAGTTTAATACATTTTCTTCCAACAAAGCAGTGAGTAAACAAGTGCTTTAGCAATTAAACAAATGTTGCAGGGGCACGTAATGGTACCCATACCTCATTTCTATGAGCTTGGTTATCTATATAATAGAGTTAATTGCTCCACAGTGAGGGACAGCATGGACTTTTGCCAGCCCTATTTAAAGGAACCTTCTACTGTGTGTGAGCAGCATGAAAAACAAACAAATTCACTGTGCAGCTACAGAAACTCTTGGAAGTGCTCTGTCCCCTAGAAAGGGTGAAATAACAGCAGTGGCACATCTGGCCCCTCGCAACAGGTGGAGAGAATAATTAAGTTTATGAAAGGCAGAGCCCTCTGAGTAAAATCTGTGGAGTTTGTGACAAATTTATTGGACTAAGAAGCCCTCTTAAGCTCCTGCAGATATTTTTCTCTTCTTCTGTGAAGCAGAAACTAGCTGCAAACAGGAACAACTCCAGAAGACAGTATACATGGATAAGGGAGGATTAATCTGGAATCCTGAATAAATGAAAATCTCCTTGAGCAACCAACATATTGATTTTAACAGCTTTATTAAATGGCTAAGAGAGTTATAAAAGCAGCAAGGATCTAGACTTGGTTATTCTGGAAATTCTTCCATTTTGGTGGTTCTAAGGTGTCAAATACAAAAAATATTTTTGATTATAAACTAGGAAAATAAAAAAGAATAATCAAATAATATAAGGTAAATTTCAAGCAAAAAAGAAACTGAGACCAGTATCAGGTACCCCTGTTCTACAGCACTAAGCAAGGGGAACCCTCTGTAGATTTATGTGGGGATTTCTGAGGAATTTCATCGAGTTGATAAAAAAAAAGAGGGGGATGTTGGTATGTAAACGAAGGGGATTATTTGAAACAGAAACACAATGAGAATTTTCTATTGTTCCAGTGTAAAGAAGTATTATTTTTTCTAAGATATTAGATCCTTTTAATCATGTAAGTCAGGAAATTGGGAAAATTAACATTTAAACTCAATTACAGTATGCTGGAGTACAAGTTCCCTAGTTTGAAATGCCTCAGTAACAGAAGATAAAGAATGCTGTAGAAAATAAAAGAGGAGTGTCTAAATGAATGGTGATATTAAACTGCTTCAGTAGAACTCATTAGTGAACAGGCAGTTATCAAGGCATCTATCTTTAGCTTAAGTTTATATTATATGGTACAGAGCTGGCAATATAAAGCATCAGTGGTTTCTTGAGTTTCAGTGAGAAAACAGCAATAGTTTATGCAACAGCAAACTTCTCTTCTGCTTTACCCTGGGAAGTGCAACAGTGAAATTTGCTTCTCAGAAAATTTGTTCAGAAACTGCAATTCACTAACTACCACTTAACAGGGAAAAAGCAGCTACAGGCTTCCAATGAAATAGAAACTAGACTGCTGAACATAAATTAAAAGGTAGAAATAATATTTAAATGTCTGTTTATGTGTGAATATATGCATTTCTTTATGCAAATATATACACATACATACATTTCAGAGAACATGTTAACATGCTGTTCCCTAATCTGGGTATATAATCAAAGAAGCTGTAGGAGGCTGACATTTTCTCATTTTCTTTTCTGAGCTTGTACCATGTGGATAAGCCTGTTGATTCAAATGAGTGTGGCCTGAGAGTCTCAGAGAAGGCTGGAGGGCTGTACTGGTGCAGTAGTGTGATGCTTACATAAAACATTTTTTCATTTTACCAATCAACTTTTATTACTAAAGAAAATCAGTTCAGTTGCAAAAAGCATTTAGTGTGTCAGCAAAATAATTTTCTGTTCAGCCTTTAAGTTTTTCAAAGAAAGGGCAGTCAACTTGTTTCTTGCCAGCAAATCAAAATGAAAAGCCATTACAATTTTGTAGCAGTTTCAAAGGCAAACTGCCATAAAAGATTTTAAGCAAAGTTCCTGAAATCTGTTTTTGTGTTGTTAAAACAGGCTAATATCATTTGAGAAGTATGAGCTTAGTAAACAGCAATATTCTTGTAGGCTATTGAAAGCTGAGGACTCCAAAGGCATTGATATATAAAGTATACCAGTAACATTTACATACATATTGGTAAATTCTAAAGATTGTTATGTGACAACAAAATTAAAATTTTTGATCTCTATTTCCAGTAACAATATACCATCAAGAAGAAAAAGTAACCTCTTTTAGCTGGCAGCAGTCTAAAAGTTTTAGGAAGGAGAGCAATAGAGATAAGGTTTGTGAACCTCTTCATTAGTGTCATTCTGCTATGGACTGGAAAAGGTATGGCAGTGCTTTGCAAACTGCTGAGTAGCACACATGATGTCAAAAGGCAACTTAGCACAGGATCAGTCCATAATTTGTGCTAAGGGATGGTACAGAGCAGCCCAGTGATGATAGAATCTCTGAGGAGCCATCCCTTGTACTCACAACCAGAACAGCATAGCAGCCTCAGGACCAACCACAGCCTAATTAAAGGATGGCTTTTATTGGTACAAATTATCTATAGAACTTGGGCATGGCGTTGTGCTGAGGAAACAAACACTCTTTAACCTGGAAGATCTATCAACTGATGTTGGTCAACCCTCAACTCCACTGCAGGAAGTTCACTTTCTGACAATTTTTCAAATTGTGTTTATTTGAGCTTTCCTCTTTTGAGCACAAACTGTCAACAGAAAGCTACTGCAACAATGGCTAATTCCATAATGCCTCAATATAGAAAAAAGAAATTTTCAAGCAGGATGACTCTGTGTACAACACTGAGAAAATGGTCTTTACAGCATCCAGTTTTTACACTTCAAAAATGGAAAAAAATAAATAGATTAGCATTGGCTTGCCATGCATAAAGACTTGCTTTTGACCTAACAAAATCCAATTGATTGAAATATGGCACACAGTAGTGCATAAAAAGCACTTTGTGAAACTAGAAGATAGAATTTTTCTTTTGTCTAAGAAACAGCAGGGAAAGTCATGAGTAGGGGTTGGACTCCCAGCTGAATAATTGATAAACATTTAATCAATGATGGTTAAAGGATTTGGAAAACTCTCCATTACTAGATGTATTGTTTCCCATAAATTGATCTAGGATACCTTTTAATCAGAGCTTATTCAGCTGTATAGAGGGATGACTGAGGTAGCAATTCTATGATCTGTTATATAGGGCTCTACCAGAAACATTAAAGTCCCTCTGACATTCAGGTCCATGAATTTCTGGAATAGATCTTAAAATGTGAGAGTGGCATGCTCATTTTTCTTTTCCATAGAGAAAGGTTGTCCTGGCCATGAAATCCACATAGTTTTGCTGCACTAGGAGCAGAGTTTATAATCCTCACAGGGGAGGCAATGTTGGTAACAAGAACTGAAAGCATTGCATGGGATATGGTTGAAGAGACAACATTCAGAAGAATTCAGGCTGACAGAAAGGAGCCAAGAGGAAAAACAGGATTTGATGAGGCTGATGTGGCACAAGGGAAACATAAGCAGCCAGGAAAGCCTGGTGGATCAAATGAAATGAATGTCACCAAGCTAGACTAGGTATATAGCTCTCAGTGTGCTGTACAGGGCTCAAAAGATAAAATGAAAAGGATGGGGGAATAGAAAAGCAGCCTTTGCATAAGTAGAGTACTTTTAGAAGTAAAATCACATGCAGAAAAAATAATAAGAGAAAAGCAAAGGTGCCTGTTTTTAGGCAATTCACATGATCCACAATACAGATGAGTAAGTTTCTGTCTCTGGACCACTGTAGTTATTCTCCAAGGCAGTGAAAGGTTCAGTATCACTTGTGTGTTTCTCCAAAGAGATAGACTCTGCACAGGCAGGGATTTGAATAATTTACCGTAGAATGTCATTAATCCTACCACTCCAGGACCTTATCAAAGTACAGATTAATGAGAGGTCACATAACTTCAATGTGCTACTGCTAGCACAAGCAATCACTCTGCCACTGAACTATTATAATTCCTTACTGAGCACGAACATTTGAATGAAAATAACAACTTTGGGTGGCTGTACAAGAAAACAAGTTTTTCAGCAGAGATCACAGAGACTTAACTTTTGAGCAAAGCTAATTTAGATTAATTAGACCTGGAGTATTTATGTTGCACCATATGCAAGTTAAGAAAGAGAGCTAAATAAATAGACAACTAAATGAATCTGACAGCACTGTCCTCAACTGTGTCCTGCCTTTTAAGAATTCTCTATTCCAAAGACTAAAGAATCAAAATATGGCCTGCATTTCTCTAAGGTTAGTGGTAACGCCTTGATCTGAGAGAACCTTTTCCCTTCACTGCAGCTCCTTGCATGGAGCACCATGGCAGCAGAGAGGAGTTCCACAGCCCCAGCACGTGTGGCTGAGTGGGGGTTGCTGTCGGTTCACCGGGAGCCAGCGCCTGTTCCACAACCCTGACTTGTCATGGCAAGTGACGCATCGGCCGGCCCCTGCAGACTGTATTGCCTGGCAGGAAAATAACGTGATTTTAATGGACTTCATTAATGCTAACAACTCCACCTGCAAAAGCACTGTAAATTCAACTGACTGCACAGTGGTGCTCTCGGACTGGAGTCTATATAACACTATATATAGCAATATTCAATCAGCAAAATGGTCGCTGATGGCTAAAATGTTTACTCAGCCACTGCAAGAACAGAAACTGAGATTCATTGAACTGACAACCAACAGTACATATAGTTTCTGAACTGACCCTTTGTATGTGCAGATGAAAGAAGATAATCAGCATTTAAAAGAGTTTGCTTTGCTGTGCCAAGCTAATATTTACTGAACTGCAGACATACAGTGAAAACAGCCACAGGGAAACAGCTACTCTTTAATTTCAGCTCTGTCCATGAGGTAACACTAATATGATACTACACAAAAGTGAGTGAAGGAGACAAAGTACAGACATCATACTTTGGTGGAGCATCCAAATAATGCTGCTAGTAGGACAAGGCAGTATTCCTCTTTACATGAGCAGAATTACTAATATTAATTTTTCTGGCACTTCATCTCTACTAGACGATTAAAACTAAAGCTCATCTCAGTGACATCACCACAACTTTGGAACAAAACATTAAGAATTGAATCTGAGGAGGTATGTAAAATTCTAGAAAATAATGATGATTAATAACAAGATGACAGGGTTAACTAAAAAGGGAAACTTTGAAGCTTGTAAAACCAAAAATGTTCTGTTAACTCAGAAGTGGATTAGAGTGTTCAAAGCGCTTCAGGACTTGACACCATGTAAAGGCTGATTTATACTCCAGGCATCATAATGCCTACCTACTTCAGAATGACAAATAGCATCGTGCTGAGATCTCGATGGCAGCCCCAGAGCACCAACAGCAACTGTCTTCCATCTTAATAGCTGAACCTCTGCAATTCTCCTCACTTAAGATTCTGGGCATTTAACTCTTCTCGTTGCATCTAAATCCAGATACAAAAAACTTCAAATCAAACTATTTACCTCAAGTGAAGTCTACCCTGAATAATTCATAAGCAGCAAGGAGTCAGAGAACAAACAAGCTGAAGAATGTGCTAATCAAGTCTAGAGTTTAAAATATAATGGTATAAAAGCTATTATGGATCTTTTCTAACCTTATAAGAAAGAATATTGGTCTCTGTAACAATGAAAAATCCCAATGAACAGGGAAAGAAACACAGTTCAGGTGTCTTGTTGTCAGTGACTGATGCTGCTAACAGAATCACACAGATTACTGCAGAGAAGGTGCTGCTGTTTAAAGCAATTCCTGACGAAGGAGCTGAAGTGTTCAGATTGATTCTTATTCATTCTGCCCCTGTGAAGAAGTATTGATCCTTAAAATAGATAGAAGAAGCTGCAATTCAATTAGAAAAAGGTATGAAAGTCAAGAAAACACACAGAAATGCAGGACATGCTATGATGACACTTAGCTAACAAGAATTTTTGACTCTTTAAGACCAGGGAAAAAAAAAAATCATTTATGTCATTTCACTGTGAGGATCAAGGTTTTGTATTTTCCTATTTCAGCAAACCCTCTTTATAAGATAGATGCTACTAAAGTGCATAGTTGATTTGTCTGGGACATCGGTGAGAAGCCAGCATTGTCATCAAATGGAATCTGTCTTCTAAGCTGGTTGCTGACTTATTTTGAATTTAGTTCATCTTAATCACTTATCCACAAATGTGAATAGGAGACAGAGAGAAAGGTTCTGAACTAAAAAAGCCAGCAATAGCCTTACCTGTCACAAATTCAGGGAAATTGGTGACTTCAACCAAGTTTTTCTGCATTGCTGGTAAATGATGAGTGCATTCTTCTGTGTCATTGATTAGCAATATAGGTGCACAGACACTCTGATTACCTTGAACTAATTGGAGTAATTAATTTGAGGGGTTTTTTTGTGTTGGATCAGATCACATACTTCAGTATTTGCAGCAATTTTCTTTTTTTACACAATGGGAAAATAGCCTTCTTTCATAAACTTGGCTGCTGAAAAAAGTACATTTCTACCTCAATAATGAGAGTATAAATCTTACTTTTGGAGAATAGTACACTTGTGATAAAAAATCTCTCAGAAAGAGGCATTTTCCTAAATAACACTAGTGAAGGTGTAGATATATAGTACTGTTTACTAGAAAATAATTTTATGAGTTTTGGAATACTTATTATCTGAGTCTGACTTAACTGTAGTAAAGCAAAGTAGTTAGCACTTTTGTATACATTTAAAGTATTAAAGTGTGCAAACTGTTTGCTGATTAGTGGATTTTGAAGATGAAGTACATGCAGAAGTCTGCTTAATTATGGAGAAAGAGGATGGGTTTCTGCATAAGACATCTCAGTCTTGGGACACATAAATTAGACTTTCAGATCAAAGACTTCCAAAAGGCAAGTAACAGAATTTTTTTTTAGGTCTTGTTTCCCCAGTGTTGTATGTATTTCTTGGAATGTTGAAAGGATAAGGAATCTTTCCATACATCTGCTAGCAGGGATTACAGATACATATAAGAAAAATTTAAATAGTATTCATTGTAAATAATGCTGCTTAGTGACAAACATTTTAAATGCAGAAAGACTATTAAATTATTCAAGATCAGATACAAATCACAATCATTGACAAAAACAGTCGTTTCTAGCATCAAGTTGATCTTTTATGATAAATCTTACTGGAGCCATCTAAGGATTAATATATTTATTTTAAATGAAATTTTAGCCCCTACTTTTGAGACATTTGGATAGAATTATCATTACAGACATAACATTGAAATGTGCTTCTTCTCCCTCTGCCTAGATAGTAGGAATTAGCTGGCGGTGCTAGGAGCAAGGGCAAAGAGGGGCATCTTTTCTCAGGACTCCAGTACAGAAAGCATAGTTGAAATAGTCTTGACTGAGGAATAACTACATCATGGTGGTTCACTGAAAATGCATCCATCTCCACACCTGTCAAAATCTTCAAGTCTCATGTCTTTATATGCCAATGTAGACAAGTCACACACTGAAAAGAGTAAGGTCCAAAAACCTCCTCATTTATTTAGAGCAAAGGCTTCATCTGTGTTGTTGCAGGTCAAGAAAAATTAATATCTGATGGCAAGAAGTTTAATTTAAGAATCTGGTCTGTGCTTTGAAGTCTATGAAATGTAGAACTAAATGCATGAGGTAGAAATTAGTTGGACAGCTGAGAAACAACTGCTTCTCAAATTTGTTAGGTCTGCTGTTCCTGAAGGAGTCACCATCTCATGAGATAAAGGGATCCCTAGCAGTAACCAAACCCAATGCAGAAAATGATTCAAGTACCAAGAAGAGTACAGAGGAGGAATGACATCGTCCTTGGACTTTGAGAAGGGAGAAAGGGGAGGGAAAAAACTGACCTACTTCTGCTAATTCTGACTTCTAATTTGAGACTCTTACCTCTTATCCAACACACACCACTTTTCAATAAAAATGTAGTCCCTCAAATTATCCAGACTGTATTGGCAATTGCTGTCTCACAGACTGGAAAAGGGATGCATTTGTGAATCTACCTTGCATTCTACTAGGACATGCTCACTAATGTACCCTTTACAGGACAGTTCAGAGAATAGTCTCCTTACTGCTACTTTGCACTCCTTCCTGTTCAATTTGTGACATGGAAAGTCTCTCACATACTGGACTGAATTCTTGCAAAGGGAGACTCCTGACATGTCTGGGCAGAGGGGCAAGCATAACTCACCAAGTAGCTGTGCTTTAAGGGCCAAGTGTCCCAAGTTATCTAAAAAGACGATGTTTGAAACTCTCCTTAACTATATAACATTTCTTCAGAGAACAATCAGAACAAGCCTAGGCAAACAAAAGTAGAAAAACAGTGCTATCCACTCTTCATTCATGGCTCTTTTTCTTCTAGGAAACTGCAGCATTAAAAAAAAAGAAAAAAAAAAAGAAAAAAAAATCCCATCACCATCTGTGTTTATCTTGCAGTTTTGCTTTTGAAATAACCCATGCTTAAGAAAGTTTCAAAACTTTTCTTAGCCATGTTTTATCAAAGTAGGATCCTTTCCCCATACAAGGAAACTAATCTTTCTGATTGTTAGTTTTCACAGTTTACAGATTTTTTATCATACTGCTTTTGCTGGACAGCCCAGCATTTCATTACTTGGTGGTCATACCTCACTGGTAATGTTCTAAGTGATCTTTGAAATGTATTTCAAGATTTGGCTTCTGTATCTCCAGTCCATGTTATTAAATAAATGAGCAAAATATGTGAGAAACAACTTTAGAAAATTGCAATTAAGTAACCATCTAAAAGAATTGATAGTCTCAGATAATCTATGCAATAGGTACAAAATCTACTCTCTCGCTGAATTATTGCATACCTTTCACATCAGCAGCATAAACAACAATCATCCTTCAGTGGAAATCTCGTTTACCAGCCTGTTGTGTCTGGAATCAGTGTGAATAAGCCAAGAAGATAGTTTTGCCAACTTTACACCCTTTGTTTATGGAAAGTTGTTCTCAAACTGCTCTTCCACATGGTGACACTTGTGTAACTGCAGCCACACTTTAAGCGAACTACAGAAGGCATCTGCTGAGCTTCACAGGAATATGCAAGGAACGGTATGGCAGGATAACATGAGTTTTATGCCAAGACACTGGCACAGACTGTTTTAATGGCTAGAAAAATCAAGAAAGCATGCAAAAATCCTATTCTAGGTTCAATAAGGCAAAGCAAACATCACTACCTGAAAGGATTAGAATACGAAATGAAATTACCTTAGAAACAAAGACCGCTTTCAAGTGGATAACAGTATAATCCCTTTATGAAAGAACTTTCTCCTTCTGAAATGTTCCTTCTTCTTCCCCCACCAAAGCTTCACATGAGTGACTCATGTGCTGTAAAACCCTCCAGGGTGGAAAACTTCCATATATACATATAGGTAAGTAATTCAAGGCAAGAGATGTTAATTTATTTGCTCTGATTTCCTGCAAATCTCTGAGGATTTAAAACAGAGCAAGGCCTGAACTCCCACTCTCTTGATCTCAGGACTGTCATTGTGAAACAAATTCCAGTAGTGACAGTGATATACTTCTGCATTCAAGTTTGATATTGCTTTTACTAAAATTTATTTCTAGGGTTTCTAAAAATTATTTCATCTTTTATTGATCCACAGTAAAACATAATGACTAAATATTAGAGGTGCTGCATATTTAATGTTTTAGAAGATTTAAACACATATATATTAAGAAAAAAGTGAAGTTCCATCAGCTGTCATTTCAGAAGATCCAATTTTTTTTTTCCAATTATGTGTTGGGAAAGCAGTGGTTCACTGGGAAACCACTGATTTTGTGATGCAAACTAGTGATTCTGTGAATGGGTAATTTTTCTAACATAAATCTTTATGTACATTTTACCTTTTTAGATTTTATTATTCACTAAGGACTCAAAAAAATTTCTATGATTCATGCAATAGCTCTTCAATTCAATACCACTGAAAATCTGAGCTTACAGGTGTTACCAATTATATCATTTTCAGGGTGATCTGCCTTATTAATGCATTCTACTTGTTTATCTGTATGTATGATGCTTGGGATTTGGCAAATGAAAAGCTTTAGATACGATAAATTGTGAAATAGGAGACCTTTGTAAACATGGAAATAGTGTTTTCAAAAGATGTTGTGAACATCCCTACTGTTTCAAAATTTACCTAATATATGTCTTCCATAACAGCTTTATAGGTAATTTGTGTAAAGAAAAAATAGATAATTTTTTGAAATGCATTATTGAATGCTATTTAAAATAAGAATCTAATCTATCAGGCTCAAAAGAAAGAATCCAAGTATTTGGAAAATCTACATTTGATTGATCCTGCTGCTTAGTTATACTTTGGATCAGAACAAAAAAAAAAAAAAGTCTCATCTTTTCTTCAGTCCATTGACTAAAAAATCTTTAAAGATTTTTTTTTTTAGCCCTTGTAATGACTTTTTTTTCTTTTAAGTTCCAAGTGTACCCTAATTTTTTAAAAAGTACTCCTTAGTCCTTGATAGTCTGTTTGATCAATCTGAGTGACATGGAAATGTAGAAATTTCCTGCTTGATGATTAGTAGCCATCATTTTTGGAGAAAATAATGTTCAGAGGATCTGGAGGAGTGAGGGTAAATGCTGGACAGACAAGAAATACAAAAATTCCTATTCATTTTTCTGCAGAAAACATCATGATTCCCAATTAAAATATGAGTATTGTAATCACAATTATAGTGTAATTGTTGTGTAAAGAAGACTTGTATATCTGTTTCTATTTTTGCCATCTTGTGTTTGCTCATTCTTTGGTCTTTCAAATTATGAGTTAAACAGGTTGTGTCTAGAACTGCCAATACTGTTGATTCAATAACCTCTATTGAATTCTTTAGATCACTATCAGGGACTTCTTTCTTAATTCTAAAATTTTAATAATTTATGTACTTTTAATATTAAATATTAAATGGCATTTATTACTGTATCACCTATTATGCAAATAAACTCCTAAGTTTAATAGTTTTAAAAAAATCCCTGCTAGTTTATGTAAATATCATCTTTCCCTCTTCTTTACAAAAGATGTACATGTTTTGCAAGCCTGTCTTGGCATGTCAAATGGCTTTAGAGCTTACTTTCTCTTTTTAAACACAGTGAATTTGCAACCACACATTATCAAATGAGGCAGTTTATAAGACTAGTCAGAATTTTTTGCCTAGTAAATATCAGCACTTATTAAAACCTAATTCGTGACATTTCATTGGGAAGAGAGAATATTTTCATGGCTATTATGTGCCATCAGATTCCCTAGCTTCAGAATTACTTGGAGAGTGCTTCAGTCATTGGTGTTTTTTGGTTTTATTCTTTGATTTTTTTTTTTATTTTGTTTTGTTTGTTTGTTTATTTCCTATACCTCTTCTCATAGGTTTTATTTTTGATTATTTGAAAGTAGCTGTTCTCACACTGCTTGCCTAAATATATTGTAGATCTTTCTAAGCCTCCAGCAAGAACACCAGCAATTTAAGAGGATAACACACTCTCCCCTTTCTGCCATAAGGAAGCTCAGAGACAATCAATGACAAGCCATTGTTTGCAGTTAGATCCTATCTGCTTTTCTGGAGAGGAAAGCTGGGGATGCAAATAACATTTGCAGAGCAAGATTTCACTTTCAGGAGAAGGATGAGAGAACAGCTGTTGAAAACTGTAAAACCAACATTGGAGGGAAAGACAAGCCAGCGGATGGCTAGAAATTACAGTTCTGATTTGGGTTATTTACAGTATCTCGGGCAATAATTGAATCCTTTTTCACTTGAGCATGGAGGCTGACTCATGTGCTCACTGAAGGTAAAAGGTATTTGTCTTAAGACCAAAATCCCAGCTGCTTTTTGTTTCACCAGTGCTGCAGTCATGAATTTTGTGTTCTTTTAGGCAGGTCCCATACTCTAAAAGGGCACAGCTTGACCTTAGGAGGCTTATTTTAAAAAAGAGTAAGAAACTTGTCAAAAAAAGCACGTTAATATACTGCTTGGAGTTCCAAAGACGAAAATGTCAAAGAATTTGTTTCACTGTCTTCTTTTTTTTTTCAAAATAGACTAGAGAAATTAAAATCTTTACCTTTTGAATCAGTGGGATACTACTCATCAGTTGCAATACTATTAGATTCTTTTCCAATATTTCTTATTTCTACCAACATTTCTTCTTCATTAATATATAAAGAGATGCACAGCACTAAAACATGTCTCACTTCTGATGTGGTAGGAAAAATTGCATACAAAAAATAATTTACAAGCCTTAGGAAGCTTATAAGATATTCCTTCAACTGTAAAACTCAGTACCTATAGAAGATCCTTGATTTAAAGTATGGATCTATGAGAAGTTCTCTTTTATATAACTTAAAAATCCTCTTAGCCCTTTGTGACTGCCACATCCTAACAACTGAGGTCCAGCAAGAAAGACTGGTTGATTACAAAGTTCTCCATGTGGCTCATTTTATGTGTTTTGTGTAGCTTGAGAAAAGCATTTAACCATATAACTGTTAGGTCCACTGAACTTCAGTTGGGACATCTTTCCCAAGATGTCGTGTTCACTGAAAGTACTGTTGCATTTTTTAAAAGCCACCAATTTACAGCTAATATGAAAACTTTAAAATCTTATTCATATAATGGATTTTAGTAGCAGCTTCCAGACAACAATTAGTCAGTTTATCCCTGACCTCAAAATAATGAAGGAGGTTATGGCTTAGTAGCATTCCTAGTTAATCTAGGTCCTGGTCAATTCCTTAAACCTCTCCTATCCCTCCTGTCCTTCTACCCTCTACACATCCATAAGGCAACTGCTGCAGAAATGACAAGTATTAAGGAAAAAAAACAAAACAAAAAAACCTTTACACAGATATTTGCATCTTTCCAAGCTGCTGACAGAACACTCTTCCCTATGCAGACTTGCCCAAACAAAGCTTTCCTCCTTCTGGCTGGGAATATGAGAAGGAAAGGAATTACAGGATAACGTGGAGGGAAGTAAACTAGCATGGAGAATTCTGCAATGTAATGAGGCATATCACAGCAGGAAAGGCTAAAAGCATAAGAATAAAACCATCTACAACATTTGAGGGTTGCTACCCAAAGCACAAAATAAGCTACATGTTCTTTCTCACAGTTCCTTACTGTATGAGCCATACTAGCACCCAACCCACATGATGCTGGCCTCACTCCATTCTGGTCATATGGCTCCCAGAGCTGCCTTTCAGCCATCTTATTCAGGCTGTACATACAAAAAAAAACCAAACCAAACCCCAAAACATAAAAATCAAAAAACAAAACAAAAAAACCCCAAGAAACCAAAACCAAAACAAAAAACCCCAGACAAACAAAAGCCAAAACAAGACAGAACAAAAAAACCCAAAAAAACCCCAAACAAAAACCCCACACAAACCAACTAACCAAAACCAAACAAAACCAACCAAACAAAAACCAAACAAAAAAACCTCACAAAAAACAACAACCCCCAAAACCAACAACAAAAAAAAAAACAAAAACCCCACAAG